>CAWUDS030000520.1:0-24264 GCA_963859935.3 Lathyrus sativus | reverse complement strand
ATATTTCTTCTTCTCAATCACCAAAATTTTGGTTTCTTCACCTCTAAGAAACGAAGTTAAGAGATAACAAATGAATGGACCATAATTTATACATATGCATAACAATTAAAGTTAAATAAATAAGTTCAATATTGTTTAAATTCATTATATTGACATTGACTTATGGTATATTACATCTAAAAATATTCAATATTTTTCTTCACCATCCCAAAGTTTTATGTTTTTTATCGCTAAGTAAAAAATATAATAGACTATAGTATATGTAAAAAATTGATTATATTTTATTTTTCTTCTCCGTCACAAAATTGTATGTTTTTCATCCTAAAAATCAAAGTTAATAGACTATAATCCATGACATATATTCTTTATAAATTACGTAATAATTAATATAAATAGTCAAGCTTGAATTTATTTATAATTTCCATTTTCACATTGAATTATGATATATTAGATGTAAATATATTCCATTTGTTTCTTCTCTATCATCGAATTTCATGTTTCTTCAACAGTAAGTTACGGAGTTAAGAGACTATAAATGAATGAAAAACAAATTATATATACATGGGTAATCACTAAAATTTAATATTTAAGATCATTGTTACTTGTATTCTCTATAATCACATTGTATTATGGTATAATAGATGTAAACAATTTCTATATAATTTTTCTTCTCCATCGCCAAAATTTTGGTTTCTTCACCTCTAAGAAACTAAGTTAAGAGACAACAAATGAATGACCCATAATTTATACATATGCATAACAATTAAAGTTAAATAATCAATTTCAATATTGTTTAAATTCATCATATTCACATTGACTTATGGTATATTACATCTAAAAATATTCAATATTTTTCTTCACCATCCCAAAGTTTTATGTTTTTTATCACTAAGTAAAAAATATAATAGACTATAGTATATGTAAAAAATTGGTTATATTTTATTTTTCTTCTCCGTCACAAAATTGTATGTTTTTCATCCTAAAAAACAAAGTTAATAGACTATAATCCATGACATATATTCTTTATAAAATACGTAATAATTAATATAAATAGTCAAGATAGAATTTATTTATAATTGCCATTTTCAAGTTGAATTATGATATATTAGATGTAAATATATTCCATTTGTTTCTTCTCTATCATCGAATTTCATGTTTCATCGTCACTAAGTTACGGAGTTAAGAGACTATAAATGAATGAAACACAAATTATATATACATGGGTAATCACTAAAATTTAATATTTAAGATCAATGTTACTTGTATTCACTATAATCACATTGTATTATGGTATAATAGATGTAAACAATTTCTATATATTTCTTCATCTCCATCCCCAAAATTTTGGTTTCTTCACCTCTAAGAAACTAAGTTAAGAGACAACAACTGAATGACCCATAATTTATACATATGCATAACAATTAAAGTTAAATAATCAAGTTCAATATTGTTTAAATTCATCATATTCACATTGACTTATGGTATATTACATCTAAAAATATTCAATATTTTTTTTCACCATCCCAATGTTTCATGTTTTCTATCACCTAGTAAAAAACATAATAGACTATAGTATATGTAAAAAATTGATTATATTTTATTTTTCTTCTCCGTCACAAAATTGTAGGTTTTCCCCCCCTAAAAAACAAAGTTTATAGACTATAATCCATGACATATATTCTTTATAAAATACGTAATAATTAATATAAATAGTCAAGCTAGAATTTATTTATAATTGCCATTTTCACATTGAATTATGATATATTAGATGTAAATATATTCCATATGTCTCTTCTCTATCATCGAATTTCATGTTTCTTCGTCACTAACTTACGGAGTTAATAGACTATAAATGAATGATAAACAAATTATATATACATGGGTAATCACTAAAATTTAATATTTAAGCTCAATGTTAATTGTATTCACTATAATCAGATTGTATTATGGTATAATAGATGTAAACATTTTCTATATATTTCTTCTTCTCAATCACCAAAATTTTGGTTTCTTCACCTCTAAGAAACGAAGTTAAGAGATAACAAATGAATGGACCATAATTTATACATATGCATAACAATTAAAGTTAAATAAATAAGTTCAATATTGTTTAAATTCATTATATTGACATTGACTTATGGTATATTACATCTAAAAATATTCAATATTTTTCTTCACCATCCCAAAGTTTTATGTTTTTTATCGCTAAGTAAAAAATATAATAGACTATAGTATATGTAAAAAATTGATTATATTTTATTTTTCTTCTCCGTCACAAAATTGTATGTTTTTCATCCTAAAAATCAAAGTTAATAGACTATAATCCATGACATATATTCTTTATAAAATACGTAATAATTAATATAAATAGTCAAGCTTGAATTTATTTATAATTTCCATTTTCACATTGAATTATGATATATTAGATGTAAATATATTCCATTTGTTTCTTCTCTATCATCGAATTTCATGTTTCTTCAACAGTAAGTTACGGAGTTAAGAGACTATAAATGAATGAAAAACAAATTATATATACATGGGTAATCACTAAAATTTAATATTTAAGATCATTGTTACTTGTATTCTCTATAATCACATTGTATTATGGTATAATAGATGTAAACAATTTCTATATAATTTTTCTTCTCCATCGCCAAAATTTTGGTTTCTTCACCTCTAAGAAACTAAGTTAAGAGACAACAAATGAATGACCCATAATTTATACATATGAATAACAATTAAAGTTAAATAATCAAGTTCAGTATTGTTTAAATTCATCATATTCACATTGACTTATGGTATATTATATCTAAAACTATTCAATATTTTTTTTCACCATCCCAAAGTTTCATGTTTTTTATCACTAAGTAAAAAACATAATAGACTATAGTATATGTAAAAAATTGATTATATTTTGTTTTTCTTCTCCGTCACAAAATTGTAGGTTTTCCCCCCCTAAAAAACAAAGTTAATAGACTATAATCCATGACATATATTCTTTATAAAATACGTAATAATTAATATAAATAGTCAAGCTAGAATTTATTTATAATTGCCATTTTCACATTGAATTATGATATATTAGATGTAAATATATTCCATATGTTTCTTCTCTATCATCAAATTTCATGTTTCTTCGTCACTAACTTACGGAGTTAATAGACTATAAATGAATGATAAACAAATTATATATACATGGGTAATCACTAAAATTTAATATTTAAGCTCAATGTTAATTGTATTCACTATAATCAGATTGTATTATGGTATAATAGATGTAAACATTTTCTATATATTTCTTCTTCTCAATCACCAAAATTTTGGTTTCTTCACCTCTAAGAAACGAAGTTAAGAGATAACAAATGAATGACCCATAATTTATACATATGCATAACAATTAAAGTTAAATAATCAAGTTCAATATTGTTTAAATTCATTATATTGACATTGACTTATGGTATATTGCATCTAAAAATATTCAATATTTTTCTTCACCATCCCAAAGTTTTATGTTTTTTATCACTGAGTAAAAAATATAATAGACTATAGTATATGTAAAAAATTGATTATATTTTATTTTTCTTCTCCGTCACAAAATTGTATGTTTTTCATCCTAAAAAACAAAGTTAATATACTATAATCCATGACATATATTCTTTATAAAATACGTAATAATTAATATAAATAGTCAAGCTTGAATTTATTTATAATTTCCGTTTTCACATTGAATTATGATATATTAGATGTAAATATATTCCATTTTTTCTTCTCTATCATCAAATTTCATGTTTCTTCGTCACTAAGTTACGGAGTTAAGAGACTATAAATGAATGAAAAACAAATTATATATACATGGGTAATCACTAAAATTTAATATTTAAGCTCAATGTTACTTGTATTCACTATAATCACATTGTATTATGGTATAATAGATGTAAACAATTTCTATATAATTCTTCTTCTCCATCGCCAAAATTTTGGTTTCTTCACCTCTAAGAAACTAAGTTAAGAGAGAACAAATGAATGACCCATAATTTATACATATGCATAACAATTAAAGTTAAATAATCAAGTTCAATATTGTTTAAATTCATCATATTCACATTGACTTATGGTATATTACATCTAAAACTATTCAATATTTTTTTTCACCATCCCAAAGTTTCATGTTTTTTATCACTAAGTAAAAAACATAATAGACTATAGTATATGTAAAAAATTGATTATATTTTATTTTTCTTCTCCGTCACAAAATTATATGTTTTTCCCCCCTAAAAAACAAAGTTAATAGACTATAATCCATGACATATATTCTTTATAAAATACGTAATAATTAATATAAATAGTCGAGCTAGAATTTATTTATTATTGTCATTTTCACATTGAATTATGACATATTAGATGTAAATATATTCCATATGTTTCTTCTCTATCATCGAATTTCATGTTTTTTCGTCACTAAGTTACGGAGTTAAGAGACTATAAATGAATGAAAAACAAATTATATATACATGGGTAATCACTAAAATTTAATATTTAAGCTCAACGTCATTTGTATTCACTATAATCACATTGTATTATGGTATACTAGATGTAAACAGTTTCTATATATTTCTTCTTCTCCATCACCAAAATTTTGGTTTCTTCACCTCTAAGAAACTAAGTTAAGAGAGAACAAATGAATGACCCATAATTTATACATATGCATAACAATTAAAGTTAAATAATCAAGTTCAATATTGTTTAAATTCATCATAATCGCATTGACTTATGGTATATTACATCTAAAAATATTCAATATTTTTATTCACCATCCCAAAGTTTCATGTTTTTTATCACTAAGTAAAAAACATAATAGACTATAGTATATGTAAAAAATTGATTATATTTTATTTTTCTTCTCCGTCACAAAATTATATGTTTTTCCCCCCTAAAAAACAAAGTTAATAGACTATAATCCATGACATATATTCTTTATAAAATACGTAATAATTAATATAAATAGTCGAGCTAGAATTTATTTATTATTGTCATTTTCACATTGAATTATGACATATTAGATGTAAATATATTCCATATGTTTCTTCTCTATCATCGAATTTCATGTTTCTTCGTCACTAAGTTACGGAGTTAAGAGACTATAAATGAATGAAAAACAAATTATATATACATGGGTAATCACTAAAATTTAATATTTAAGCTCAACGTCATTTGTATTCAATATAATCACATTGTATTATGGTATACTAGATGTAAACAGTTTCTATATATTTCTTCTTCTCCATCACCAAAATAATGGTTTCTTCACCTCTAAGAAACTAAGTTAAGAGATAACAAATGAATGGCCCATAATTTATACATATGCATAACAATTAAAGTTAAATAATCAATTTCAATATTGTTTAAATTCATCATATTCACATTGACTTATGGTATATTACATCTAAAAATATTCAATATTTTTATTCACCATCCCAAAGTTTCATGTTTTTTATCACTAAGTAAAAAACATAATAGACTATAGTATATGTAAAAAATTGATTATATTTTATTTTTCTTCTCCGTCACAAAATTATATGTTTTTCCCCCCTAAAAAACAAAGTTAATAGACTATAATCCATGACATATATTCTTTATAAAATACGTAATAATTAATATAAATAGTCGAGCTAGAATTTATTTATTATTGTCATTTTCACATTGAATTATGACATATTAGATGTAAATATATTCCATATGTTTCTTCTCTATCATCGAATTTCATGTTTCTTCGTCACTAAGTTACGGAGTTAAGAGACTATAAATGAATGAAAAACAAATTATATATACATGGGTAATCACTAAAATTTAATATTTAAGCTCAACGTCATTTGTATTCACTATAATCACATTGTATTATGGTATACTAGATGTAAACAGTTTCTATATATTTCTTCTTCTCCATCACCAAAATTTTGGTTTCTTCACCTCTAAGAAACTAAGTTAAGAGATAACAAATGAATGGCCCATAATTTATACATATGCATAACAATTAAAGTTAAATAATCAATTTCAATATTGTTTAAATTCATCATATTCACATTGACTTATGGTATATTACATCTAAAAATATTCAATATTTTTCTTCACCATCCCAAAGTTTTATGTTTTTTATCACTAAGAAAAAAATATAATAGACTATAGTATATGGAAAAAATTGGTTATATTTTATTTTTCTTCTCCGTCACAAAATTGTATGTTTTTCATCCTAAAAAACAAAGCTAATAGACTATAATCCATGCGATATATTCTTTATAAAATACGTAATAATTAATATAAATAGTCAAGATAGAATTTATTTATAATTGCCATTTTTAAGTTGAATTATGATATATTAGATGTAAATATATTCCATTTGTTTCTTCTCTATCATCGAATTTCATGTTTCATCGTCACTAAGTTACGGAGTTAAGAGACTATAAATGAATGAAAAACAAATTATATATACATGGGTAATCACTAAAATTTAATATTTAAGATCAATGTTACTTTTATTCACTATAATCACATTGTATTATGGTATAATAGATGTAAACAATTTCTATATATTTCTTCTTCTCCATCCCCAAAATTTTGGTTTCTTCACCTCTAAGAAACTAAGTTAAGAGACAACAAATGAATGACCCATAATTTATACATATGCATAACAATTAAAGTTAAATAATCAAGTTCAATATTGTTTAAATTCATCATATTCACATTGACTTATGGTATATTACATCTAAAAATATTCAATATTTTTTTTCACCATCCCAATGTTTCATGTTTTTTATCACCAAGTAAAAAACATAATAGACTATAGTATATGTAAAAAATTGATTATATTTTATTTTTCTTCTCCGTCACAAAATTGTAGGTTTCCCCCCCCTAAAAAACAAAGTTTATAGACTATAATCCATGACATATATTCTTTATAAAATACGTAATAATTAATATAAATAGTCAAGCTAGAATTTATTTATAATTGCCATTTTCACATTGAATTATGATATATTAAATGTAAATATATTCCATATGTTTCTTCTCTATCATCGAATTTCATGTTTCTTCGTCACTAACTTACGGAGTTAATAGACTATAAATGAATGATAAACAAATTATATATACATGGGTAATCACTAAAATTTAATATTTAAGCTCAATGTTAATTGTATTCACTATAATCAGATTGTATTATGGTATAATAGATGTAAACATTTTCTATATATTTCTTCTTCTCAATCACAAAAAATTTTGGTTTCTTCACCTCTAAGAAACGAAGTTAAGAGATAACAAATGAATGGCCCATAATTTATACATATGCATAACAATTAAAGTTAAATAATCAAGTTCAATATTGTTGAAATTCATTTTATTGACATTGACTTATGGTATATTACATCTAAAAATATTCAATATTTTTCTTCACCATCCCAAAGTTTTATGTTTTTTATCACTGAGTAAAAAATATAATAGACTATAGTATATGTAAAAAATTGATTATATTTTATTTTTCTTCTCCGTCACAAAATTGTATGTTTTTCATCCTAAAAAACAAAGTTAATAGACTATAATCCATGACATATATTCTTTATAAAATACGTAATAATTAATATAAATAGTCAAGCTTGAATTTATTTATAATTTCCATTTTCACATTGAATTATGATATATTAGATGTAAATATATTCCATTTGTTTCTTCTCTATCATCGAATTCCATGTTTCATCGTCACTAAGTTACGGAGTTAAGAGACTATAAATGAATGAAAAACAAATTATATATACATGGGTAATCACTAAAATTTAATATTTAAGCTCAACGTCATTTGTATTCAATATAATCACATTGTATTATGGTATACTAGATGTAAACAGTTTCTATATATTTCTTCTTCTCCATCACCAAAATAATGGTTTCTTCACCTCTAAGAAACTAAGTTAAGAGATAACAAATGAATGGCCCATAATTTATACATATGCATAACAATTAAAGTTAAATAATCAATTTCAATATTGTTTAAATTCATCATATTCACATTGACTTATGGTATATTACATCTAAAAATATTCAATATTTTTATTCACCATCCCAAAGTTTCATGTTTTTTATCACTAAGTAAAAAACATAATAGACTATAGTATATGTAAAAAATTGATTATATTTTATTTTTCTTCTCCGTCACAAAATTATATGTTTTTCCCCCCTAAAAAACAAAGTTAATAGACTATAATCCATGACATATATTCTTTATAAAATACGTAATAATTAATATAAATAGTCGAGCTAGAATTTATTTATTATTGTCATTTTCACATTGAATTATGACATATTAGATGTAAATATATTCCATATGTTTCTTCTCTATCATCGAATTTCATGTTTCTTCGTCACTAAGTTACGGAGTTAAGAGACTATAAATGAATGAAAAACAAATTATATATACATGGGTAATCACTAAAATTTAATATTTAAGCTCAACGTCATTTGTATTCACTATAATCACATTGTATTATGGTATACTAGATGTAAACAGTTTCTATATATTTCTTCTTCTCCATCACCAAAATTTTGGTTTCTTCACCTCTAAGAAACTAAGTTAAGAGATAACAAATGAATGGCCCATAATTTATACATATGCATAACAATTAAAGTTAAATAATCAATTTCAATATTGTTTAAATTCATCATATTCACATTGACTTATGGTATATTACATCTAAAAATATTCAATATTTTTCTTCACCATCCCAAAGTTTTATGTTTTTTATCACTAAGAAAATAATATAATAGACTATAGTATATGGAAAAAATTGGTTATATTTTATTTTTCTTCTCCGTCACAAAATTGTATGTTTTTCATCCTAAAAAACAAAGCTAATAGACTATAATCCATGCGATATATTCTTTATAAAATACGTAATAATTAATATAAATAGTCAAGATAGAATTTATTTATAATTGCCATTTTTAAGTTGAATTATGATATATTAGATGTAAATATATTCCATTTGTTTCTTCTCTATCATCGAATTTCATGTTTCATCGTCACTAAGTTACGGAGTTAAGAGACTATAAATGAATGAAAAACAAATTATATATACATGGGTAATCACTAAAATTTAATATTTAAGATCAATGTTACTTTTATTCACTATAATCACATTGTATTATGGTATAATAGATGTAAACAATTTCTATATATTTCTTCTTCTCCATCCCCAAAATTTTGGTTTCTTCACCTCTAAGAAACTAAGTTAAGAGACAACAAATGAATGACCCATAATTTATACATATGCATAACAATTAAAGTTAAATAATCAAGTTCAATATTGTTTAAATTCATCATATTCACATTGACTTATGGTATATTACATCTAAAAATATTCAATATTTTTTTTCACCATCCCAATGTTTCATGTTTTTTATCACCAAGTAAAAAACATAATAGACTATAGTATATGTAAAAAATTGATTATATTTTATTTTTCTTCTCCGTCACAAAATTGTAGGTTTCCCCCCCCTAAAAAACAAAGTTTATAGACTATAATCCATGACATATATTCTTTATAAAATACGTAATAATTAATATAAATAGTCAAGCTAGAATTTATTTATAATTGCCATTTTCACATTGAATTATGATATATTAAATGTAAATATATTCCATATGTTTCTTCTCTATCATCGAATTTCATGTTTCTTCGTCACTAACTTACGGAGTTAATAGACTATAAATGAATGATAAACAAATTATATATACATGGGTAATCACTAAAATTTAATATTTAAGCTCAATGTTAATTGTATTCACTATAATCAGATTGTATTATGGTATAATAGATGTAAACATTTTCTATATATTTCTTCTTCTCAATCACAAAAAATTTTGGTTTCTTCACCTCTAAGAAACGAAGTTAAGAGATAACAAATGAATGGCCCATAATTTATACATATGCATAACAATTAAAGTTAAATAATCAAGTTCAATATTGTTTAAATTCATTTTATTGACATTGACTTATGGTATATTACATCTAAAAATATTCAATATTTTTCTTCACCATCCCAAAGTTTTATGTTTTTTATCACTGAGTAAAAAATATAATAGACTATAGTATATGTAAAAAATTGATTATATTTTATTTTTCTTCTCCGTCACAAAATTGTATGTTTTTCATCCTAAAAAACAAAGTTAATAGACTATAATCCATGACATATATTCTTTATAAAATACGTAATAATTAATATAAATAGTCAAGCTTGAATTTATTTATAATTTCCATTTTCACATTGAATTATGATATATTAGATGTAAATATATTCCATTTGTTTCTTCTCTATCATCGAATTCCATGTTTCATCGTCACTAAGTTACGGAGTTAAGAGACTATAAATGAATGAAAAACAAATTATATATACATGGGTTATCACTAAAAT
Organism: Lathyrus sativus; assembly: GCA_963859935.3. Lineage (NCBI taxonomy): Eukaryota > Viridiplantae > Streptophyta > Magnoliopsida > Fabales > Fabaceae > Lathyrus > Lathyrus sativus. The sequence goes on along the minus strand of CAWUDS030000520.1, from coordinate 13,806 downwards.
TTAATATTTAAGATCATTGTTACTTGTATTCACTATAATCACATTGTATTATGGTATAATAGATGTAAACAATTTCTATATAATTCTTTTTCTCCATCGCCAAAATTTTGGTTTCTTCACCTCTAAGAAACTAAGTTAAGAGACAACAAATGAATGACCCATAATTTATACATATGCATAACAATTAAAGTTAAATAATCAAGTTCAATATTGTTTAAATTCATCATATTCACATTGACTTATGGTATATTACATCTAAAACTATTCAATATTTTTTTTCACCATCCCAAAGTTTCATGTTTTTTATCACTAAGTAAAAAACATAATAGACTATAGTATATGTAAAAAATTGATTATATTTTATTTTTCTTCTCCGTCTCAAAATTGTAGGTTTTCCCCCCCTAAAAAACAAAGTTAATAGACTATAATCCATGACATATATTCTTTATAAAATACGTAATAATTAATATAAATAGTCAAGCTAGAATTTATTTATAATTGCCATTTTCACATTGAATTATGATATATTAGATGTAAATATATTCCATATGTTTCTTCTCTATCATCAAATTTCATGTTTCTTCGTCACTAACTTACAGAGTTAATAGACTATAAATGAATGATAAACAAATTATATATACATGGGTAATCACTAAAATTTAATATTTAAGCTCAATGTTAATTGTATTCACTATAATCAGATTGTCTTATGGTATAATAGATGTAAACATTTTCTATATATTTCTTCTTCTCAATCACCAAAATTTTGGTTTCTTCACCTCTAAGAAACGAAGTTAAGAGATAACAAATGAATGACCCATAATTTATACATATGCATAACAATTAAAGTTAAATAATCAAGTTCAATATTGTTTAAATTCATTATATTGACATTGAATTATGGTATATTACATCTAAAAATATTCAATATTTTTCTTCACCATCCGAAAGTTTTATGTTTTTTATCACTGAGTAAAAAATATAATAGACTATAGTATATGTAAAAAATTGATTATATTTTATTTTTCTTCTCCGTCACAAAATTGTATGTTTTTCATCCTAAAAAACAAAGTTAATAGACTATAATCCATGACATATATTCTTTATAAAATACGTAATAATTAATATAAATAGTCAAGCTTGAATTTATTTATAATTTCCGTTTTCACATTGAATTATGATATATTAGATGTAAATATATTCCATTTGTTTCTTCTCTATCATCGAATTTCATGTTTCTTCGTCACTAAGTTACGGAGTTAAGAGACTATAAATGAATGAAAAACAAATTATATATACATGGGTAATCACTAAAATTTAATATTTAAGATCATTGTTACTTGTATTCACTATAATCACATTGTATTATGGTATAATAGATGTAAACAATTTCTATATAATTCTTCTTCTCCATCGCCAAAATTTTGGTTTCTTCACCTCTAAGAAACTAAGTTAAGAGACAACAAATGAATGACCCATAATTTATACATATGCATAACAATTAGAGTTAAATAATCAAGTTCAATATTGTTTAAATTCATCATATTCACATTGACTTATGGTATATTACATCTAAAACTATTCAATATTTTTTTTCACCATCCCAAAGTTTCATGTTTTTTATCACTAAGTAAAAAACATAATAGACTATAGTATATGTAAAAAATTTATTATATTTTATTTTTCTTCTCCGTCTCAAAATTGTAGTTTTTCCCCCCCTAAAAAACAAAGTTAATAGACTATAATCCATGACATATATTCTTTATAAAATACGTAATAATTAATATAAATAGTCAAGCTAGAATTTATTTATAATTGCCATTTTCACATTGAATTATGATATATTAGATGTAAATATATTCCATATGTTTCTTCTCTATCACCGAATTTCATGTTTCTTCGTCACTAACTTACGGAGTTAATAGATTATAAATGAATGATAAACAAATTATATATACATGGGTAATCACTAAAATTTAATATTTAAGCTCAATGTTAATTGTATTCACTATAATCACATTGTATTATGGTATAATAGATGTAAACAATTTCTATATATTTCTTCTTCTCCATCACCAAAATTTTGGTTTCTTCACCTCTAAGAAACTAAGTTAAGAGATAACAAATGAATGACCCATAATTTATACATATGCATAACAATTAAAGTTAAATAATCAAGTTCAATATTGTTTAAATTCATTATATTCACATTGACTTATGGTATATTACATCTAAAAATATTCAATATTTTTCTTCACCATCCCAAAGTTTTATGTTTTTTATCACTAAGTAAAAAATATAATAGACTATAGTATATATTTAAAAAATTGATTATATTTTATTTTTCTTCTCCTTCGCAAAATTGTAGGGTTCCCCCCCCCCCCCTAAAAAACAAAGTTAATAGACTATAATCCACGACATATATTCTTTATAAAATACGTAATAATTAATATAAATAGTCCAGCTAGAATTTATTTATAATTGTCATTTTCACATTGAATTATGACATATTAGATGTAAATATATTCCATATGTTTCTTCTCTATCACCGAATTTCATGTTTCTTCGTCACTAACTTACGGAGTTAATAGATTATAAATGAATGAAAAACAAATTATATATACATGGATAATCACTAAAATTTAATATTTAAGCTCAATGTTAATTGTATTCACTATAATCACATTGTATTATGGTATAATAGATGTAAACAGTTTCTATTTATTTCGTCTTCTCCATCCCCAAAATTTTGGTTTCTTCACCTCCAAGAAACTAAGTTAAGAGACAACAAATGAATGACCCATAATTTATACATATGCATAACAATTAAAGTTAAATAATCAAGTTCAATATTGTTTAAATTCAATATATTCACATTGACTTATGGTATATTACATCTAAAAATATTCAATATTTTTCTTCACCATCCCAAAGTTTTATGTTTTTTATCACTAAGTAAAAAATATAATAGACTATAGTATATGTAAAAAATTGATTATATTTTATTTTTCTTCTCCGTCACAAAATTGTATGTTTTTCCCCCCTAAAAAACAAAGTTAATAGACTATAATCCACGACATATATTCTTTATAAAATACGTAATAATTAATATAAATAGTCCAACTAGAATTTATTTATAATTGCCATTTTCACATTGAATTATGATATATTAGATGTAAATATATTCCATATGTTTCTTCTCTATCATCGAATTTCATGTTTCTTCGTCACTAACTTACGGAGTTAATAGATTATAAATGAATGAAAAACAAATTATATATACATGGGTAATCACTAAAATTTAATATTTAAGCTCAATGTTAATTGTATTCACTATAATCACATTGTATTATGGTATAATAGATGTAAGCAATTTCTATATAATTCTTCTTCTCCATCGCCAAAATTTTGGTTTCTTCACCTCTATGAAACTAAGTTAAGAGACAACAAATGAATGACCCATAATTTATACATATGCATAACAATTAAAGTTAAATAATCAAGTTCAATATTGTTTAAATTCATCATATTCCCATTGACTTACGGTATATTACATCTAAAAATATTCAATATTTTTCTTCACCATCCCAAAGTTTTATGTTTTTTTATCACTAAGTAAAAAATATAATAGACTATAGTATATGGCAAAAATTGATTATATTTAATTTTTCTTCTCTGTCACAAAATTGTATGTTTTTCCCCCCTAAAAAACAAAGTTAATAGACTATAATCCATGACATATATTCTTTATAAAATACGTAATAATTAATATAAATAGTCGAGCAAGAATTTATTTATAATTGTCATTTTCACATTTAATTATGACATATTAGATGTAAATATATTCCATATGTTTCTTCTCTATCATTGAATTTCATGTTTCTTCGTCACTAAGTTACGGAGTTAAGAGACTATAAATGAATGAAAAACAAATTATATATACATGGGTAATTACTAAAATTTAATATTTAAGATCAATGTTACTTGTATTCACTATAATCACATTGTATTATGGTATAATAGATGTAAGCAATTTCTATATAATTCTTCTTCTCCATCGCCAAAATTTTGGTTTCTTCACCTCTATGAAACTAAGTTAAGAGACAACAAATGAATGACCCATAATTTATACATATGCATAACAATTAAAGTTAAATAATCAAGTTCAATATTGTTTAAATTCATCATATTCACATTGACTTACGGTATATTACATCTAAAAATATTCAATATTTTTCTTCACCATCCCAAAGTTTTATGTTTTTTATCACTAAGTAAAAAATATAATAGACTATAGTATATGGCAAAAATTGATTATATTTAATGTTTCTTCTCTGTCACAAAATTGTATGTTTTTCCCCCCTAAAAAACAAAGTTAATAGACTATAATCCATGACATATATTCTTTATAAAATACGTAATAATTAATATAAATAGTCGAGCAAGAATTTATCTATAATTGTCATTTTCACATTTAATTATGACATATTAGATGTAAATATATTCCATATGTTTCTTCTCTATCATTGAATTTCATGTTTCTTCGTCACTAAGTTACGGAGTTAAGAGACTATAAATGAATGAAAAACAAATTATATATACATGGGTAATTACTAAAATTTAATATTTAAGATCAATGTTACTTGTATTCACTATAATCACATTGTATTATGGTATAATAGATGTAAATAATTTCTATATAATTCTTCTTCTCCATCGCCAAGATTTTGGTTTCTTCACCTCTAAGAAACTAAGTTAAGAGACAACAAATGAATGACCCATAATTTATACATATGCATAACAATTAAAGTTAAATAATGAAGTTCAATATTGTTTAAATTCATCATATTCACATTGACTTATGGTATATTACATCTAAAAATATTCAATATTTTTTTTCACCATCCCAAATTTTCATGTTTTTTATCACTAAGTAAAAAACATAATAGACTATAGTATATGTAAAAAATTGATTATATTTTCTTTTTCTTCTCCGTCACAAAATTGTACGTTTTCCCCCCCTAAAAAACAAAGTTAATAGACTATAATCCACGACATATATTCTTTATAAAATACGTAATAATTAATATAAATAGTCCAGCTAGAATTTATATATAATTGCCATTTTCACATTGAATTATGATATATTAGATGTAAATATATTCCATATGTTTCTTCTCTATCATCGAATTTCATGTTTCTTCGTCACTAACTTACGGAGTTAATAGATTATAAATGAATGAAAAACAAATTATATATACATGGGTAATCACTAAAATTTAATATTTAAGCTCAATGTTAATTGTATTCACTATAATCACATTGTATTATGGTATAACAGATGTAAACAATTTCTATATATTTCTTCTTCTCCATCACCAAAATTTTGGTTTCTTCACCTCTAAGAAACTAAGTTAAGAGACAACAAATGAATGACCCATAATTTATACATATGCATAACAATTAAAGTTAAATAATCAAGTTCAATATTGTTTAAATTCAATATATTCACATTGACTTATGGTATATTACATCTAAAAATATTCAAAAATTTTCTTCACCATCCCAAAGTTTTATGTTTTTTTTTCACTAAGTAAAAAACATAATAGACTATAGTATATGTAAGAAATTGATTATATGTTATTTTATTTCTCCGTCACAAAATTGTAGGTTTTTCCCCCCTAAAAAACAAAGTTAATAGACTATAATCCATGACATATATTCTTTATAAAATACGTAATAATTAATATAAATAGTCGAGCTAGAATTTATTTTTAATTGCCATTTTCACATTTAATTATGACATATTAGATGTAAATATATTCCATATGTTTCTTCTCTATCATTGAATTTCATGTTTCTTCGTCACAAAGTTAGGGAGTTAAGAGACTATAAATGAATGAAAAACAAATTATATATACATGGGTAATTACTAAAATTTAATATTTAAGATCAATGTTACTTGTATTCACTATAATCACATTGTATTATGGTATAATAGATGTAAGCAATTTCTATATAATTCTTCTTCTCCATCGCCAAAATTTTGGTTTCTTCACCTCTATGAAACTAAGTTAAGAGACAACAAATGAATGACCCATAATTTATACATATGCATAACAACTAAAGTTAAATAATCAAGTTCAATATTGTTTAAATTCATCATATTCACATTGACTTACGGTATATTACATCTAAAAATATTCAATATTTTTCTTCACCATCCCAAAGTTTTATGTTTTTTATCACTAAGTAAAAAATATAATAGACTATAGTATATGGCAAAAATTGATTATATTTAATTTTTCTTCTCTGTCACAAAATTGTATGTTTTCCCCCCTAAAAAACAAAGTTAATAGACTATAATCCATGACATATATTCTTTATAAAATACGTAATAATTAATATAAATAGTCGAGCAAGAATTTATTTATAATTGTCATTTTCACATTTAATTATGACATATTAGATGTAAATATATTCCATATGTTTCTTCTCTATCATTGAATTTCATGTTTCTTCGTCACTAAGTTACGGAGTTAAGAGACTATAAATGAATGAAAAACAAATTATATATACATGGGTAATTACTAAAATTTAATATTTAAGATCAATGTTACTTGTATTCACTATAATCACATTGTATTATGGTATAATAGATGTAAATAATTTCTATATAATTCTTCTTCTCCATCGCCAAGATTTTGGTTTCTTCACCTCTAAGAAACTAAGTTAAGAGACAACAAATGAATGACCCATAATTTATACATATGCATAACAATTAAAGTTAAATAATCAAGTTCAATATTGTTTAAATTCATCATATTCACATTGACTTATGGTATATTACATCTAAAAATATTCAATATTTTTTTTCACCATCCCAAATTTTCATGTTTTTTATCACTAAGTAAAAAACATAATAGACTATAGTATATGTAAAAAATTGATTATATTTTCTTTTTCTTCTCCGTCACAAAATTGTACGTTTTCCCCCCCTAAAAAACAAAGTTAATAGACTATAATCCACGACATATATTCTTTATAAAATACGTAATAATTAATATAAATAGTCCAGCTAGAATTTATTTATAATTGCCATTTTCACATTGAATTATGATATATTAGATGTAAATATATTCCATATGTTTCTTCTCTATCATTGAATTTCATGTTTCTTCGTCACAAAGTTAGGGAGTTAAGAGACTATAAATGAATGAAAAACAAATTATATATACATGGGTAATTACTAAAATTTAATATTTAAGATCAATGTTACTTGTATTCACTATAATCACATTGTATTATGGTATAATAGATGTAAGCAATTTCTATATAATTCTTCTTCTCCATCGCCAAAATTTTGGTTTCTTCACCTCTATGAAACTAAGTTAAGAGACAACAAATGAATGACCCATAATTTATACATATGCATAACAACTAAAGTTAAATAATCAAGTTCAATATTGTTTAAATTCATCATATTCACATTGACTTACGGTATATTACATCTAAAAATATTCAATATTTTTCTTCACCATCCCAAAGTTTTATGTTTTTTATCACTAAGTAAAAAATATAATAGACTATAGTATATGGCAAAAATTGATTATATTTAATTTTTCTTCTCTGTCACAAAATTGTATGTTTTCCCCCCTAAAAAACAAAGTTAATAGACTATAATCCATGACATATATTCTTTATAAAATACGTAATAATTAATATAAATAGTCGAGCAAGAATTTATTTATAATTGTCATTTTCACATTTAATTATGACATATTAGATGTAAATATATTCCATATGTTTCTTCTCTATCATTGAATTTCATGTTTCTTCGTCACTAAGTTACGGAGTTAAGAGACTATAAATGAATGAAAAACAAATTATATATACATGGGTAATTACTAAAATTTAATATTTAAGATCAATGTTACTTGTATTCACTATAATCACATTGTATTATGGTATAATAGATGTAAATAATTTCTATATAATTCTTCTTCTCCATCGCCAAGATTTTGGTTTCTTCACCTCTAAGAAACTAAGTTAAGAGACAACAAATGAATGACCCATAATTTATACATATGCATAACAATTAAAGTTAAATAATCAAGTTCAATATTGTTTAAATTCATCATATTCACATTGACTTATGGTATATTACATCTAAAAATATTCAATATTTTTTTTCACCATCCCAAATTTTCATGTTTTTTATCACTAAGTAAAAAACATAATAGACTATAGTATATGTAAAAAATTGATTATATTTTCTTTTTCTTCTCCGTCACAAAATTGTACGTTTTCCCCCCCTAAAAAACAAAGTTAATAGACTATAATCCACGACATATATTCTTTATAAAATACGTAATAATTAATATAAATAGTCCAGCTAGAATTTATTTATAATTGCCATTTTCACATTGAATTATGATATATTAGATGTAAATATATTCCATATGTTTCTTCTCTATCATCGAATTTCATGTTTCTTCGTCACTAACTTACGGAGTTAATAGATTATAAATGAATGAAAAACAAATTATATATACATGGGTAATCACTAAAATTTAATATTTAAGCTCAATGTTAATTGTATTCACTATAATCACATTGTATTATGGTATAATAGATGTAAACAATTTCTATATATTTCTTCTTCTCCATCACCAAAATTTTGGTTTCTTCACCTCTAAGAAACTAAGTTAAGAGATAACAAATGAATGACCCATAATTTATACATATGCATAACAATTAAAGTTAAATAATCAAGTTCAATATTGTTTAAATTCAATATATTCACAATGACTTATGGTATATTACATCTAAAAATATTCAAAAATTTTCTTCACCATCCCAAAGTTTTATGTTTTTTTTCACTAAGTAAAAAACATAATAGACTATAGTATATGTAAGAAATTGATTATATGTTATTTTTCTTCTCCGTCACAAAATTGTAGGTTTTTCCCCCCTAAAAAACAAAGTTAATAGACTATAATCCATGACATATATTCTTTATAAAATACGTAATAATTAATATAAATAGTCGAGCTAGAATTTATTTTTAATTGCCATTTTCACATTTAATTATGACATATTAGATGTAAATATATTCCATATGTTTCTTCTCTATCATTGAATTTCATGTTTCTTCGTCACAAAGTTACGGAGTTAAGAGACTATAAATGAATGAAAAACAAATTATATATACATGGGTAATTACTAAAATTTAATATTTAAGATCAATGTTACTTGTATTCACTATAATCACATTGTATTATGGTATAATAGATGTAAGCAATTTCTATATAATTCTTCTTCTCCATCGCCAAAATTTTGGTTTCTTCACCTCTATGAAACTAAGTTAAGAGACAACAAATGAATGACCCATAATTTATACATATGCATAACAATTAAAGTTAAATAATCAAGTTCAATATTGTTTAAATTCATCATATTCACATTGACTTACGGTATATTACATCTAAAAATATTCAATATTTTTCTTCACCATCCCAAAGTTTTATGTTTTTTATCACTAAGTAAAAAATATAATAGACTATAGTATATGTAAAAAATTGATTATATTTTATTTTTCTTCTCCGTCACAAAATTGTATGTTTTTCCCCCCTAAAAAACAAAGTTAATAGACTATAATCCACGACATATATTCTTTATAAAATACGTAATAATTAATATAAATAGTCCAACTAGAATTTATTTATAATTGCCATTTTCACATTGAATTATGATATATTAGATGTAAATATATTCCATATGTTTCTTCTCTATCATCGAATTTCATGTTTCTTCGTCACTAACTTACGGAGTTAATAGATTATAAATGAATGAAAAACAAATTATATATACATGGGTAATCACTAAAATTTAATATTTAAGCTCAATGTTAATTGTATTCACTATAATCACATTGTATTATGGTATAATAGATGTAAGCAATTTCTATATAATTCTTCTTCTCCATCGCCAAAATTTTGGTTTCTTCACCTCTATGAAACTAAGTTAAGAGACAACAAATGAATGACCCATAATTTATACATATGCATAACAATTAAAGTTAAATAATCAAGTTCAATATTGTTTAAATTCATCATATTCCCATTGACTTACGGTATATTACATCTAAAAATATTCAATATTTTTCTTCACCATCCCAAAGTTTTATGTTTTTTTATCACTAAGTAAAAAATATAATAGACTATAGTATATGGCAAAAATTGATTATATTTAATTTTTCTTCTCTGTCACAAAATTGTATGTTTTTCCCCCCTAAAAAACAAAGTTAATAGACTATAATCCATGACATATATTCTTTATAAAATACGTAATAATTAATATAAATAGTCGAGCAAGAATTTATTTATAATTGTCATTTTCACATTTAATTATGACATATTAGATGTAAATATATTCCATATGTTTCTTCTCTATCATTGAATTTCATGTTTCTTCGTCACTAAGTTACGGAGTTAAGAGACTATAAATGAATGAAAAACAAATTATATATACATGGGTAATTACTAAAATTTAATATTTAAGATCAATGTTACTTGTATTCACTATAATCACATTGTATTATGGTATAATAGATGTAAGCAATTTCTATATAATTCTTCTTCTCCATCGCCAAAATTTTGGTTTCTTCACCTCTATGAAACTAAGTTAAGAGACAACAAATGAATGACCCATAATTTATACATATGCATAACAATTAAAGTTAAATAATCAAGTTCAATATTGTTTAAATTCATCATATTCACATTGACTTACGGTATATTACATCTAAAAATATTCAATATTTTTCTTCACCATCCCAAAGTTTTATGTTTTTTATCACTAAGTAAAAAATATAATAGACTATAGTATATGGCAAAAATTGATTATATTTAATTTTTCTTCTCTGTCACAAAATTGTATGTTTTTCCCCCCTAAAAAACAAAGTTAATAGACTATAATCCATGACATATATTCTTTATAAAATACGTAATAATTAATATAAATAGTCGAGCAAGAATTTATTTATAATTGTCATTTTCACATTTAATTATGACATATTAGATGTAAATATATTCCATATGTTTCTTCTCTATCATTGAATTTCATGTTTCTTCGTCACTAAGTTACGGAGTTAAGAGACTATAAATGAATGAAAAACAAATTATATATACATGGGTAATTACTAAAATTTAATATTTAAGATCAATGTTACTTGTATTCACTATAATCACATTGTATTATGGTATAATAGATGTAAATAATTTCTATATAATTCTTCTTCTCCATCGCCAAGATTTTGGTTTCTTCACCTCTAAGAAACTAAGTTAAGAGACAACAAATGAATGACCCATAATTTATACATATGCATAACAATTAAAGTTAAATAATGAAGTTCAATATTGTTTAAATTCATCATATTCACATTGACTTATGGTATATTACATCTAAAAATATTCAATATTTTTTTTCACCATCCCAAATTTTCATGTTTTTTATCACTAAGTAAAAAACATAATAGACTATAGTATATGTAAAAAATTGATTATATTTTCTTTTTCTTCTCCGTCAAAAAATTGTACGTTTTCCCCCCCTAAAAAACAAAGTTAATAGACTATAATCCACGACATATATTCTTTATAAAATACGTAATAATTAATATAAATAGTCCAGCTAGAATTTATTTATAATTGCCATTTTCACATTGAATTATGATATATTAGATGTAAATATATTCCATATGTTTCTTCTCTATCATCGAATTTCATGTTTCTTCGTCACTAACTTACGGAGTTAATAGATTATAAATGAATGAAAAACAAATTATATATACATGGGTAATCACTAAAATTTAATATTTAAGCTCAATGTTAATTGTATTCACTATAATCACATTGTATTATGGTATAATAGATGTAAACAATTTCTATATATTTCTTCTTCTCCATCACCAAAATTTTGGTTTCTTCACCTCTAAGAAACTAAGTTATGAGACAACAAATGAATGACCCATAATTTATACATATGCATAACAATTAAAGTTAAATAATCAAGTTCAATATTGTTTAAATTCAATATATTCACATTGACTTATGGTATATTACATCTAAAAATATTCAAAAATTTTCTTCACCATCCCAAAGTTTTATGTTTTTTTTCACTAAGTAAAAAACATAATAGACTATAGTATATGTAAGAAATTGATTATATGTTATTTTACTTCTCCGTCACAAAATTGTAGGTTTTTCCCCCCTAAAAAACAAAGTTAATAGACTATAATCCATGACATATATTCTTTATAAAATACGTAATAATTAATATAAATAGTCGAGCTAGAATTTATTTTTAATTGCCATTTTCACATTTAATTATGACATATTAGATGTAAATATATTCCATATGTTTCTTCTCTATCATTGAATTTCATGTTTCTTCGTCACAAAGTTACGGAGTTAAGAGACTATAAATGAATGAAAAACAAATTATATATACATGGGTAATTACTAAAATTTAATATTTAAGATCAATGTTACTTGTATTCACTATAATCACATTGTATTATGGTATAATAGATGTAAGCAATTTCTATATAATTCTTCTTCTCCATCGCCAAAATTTTGGTTTCTTCACCTCTATGAAACTAAGTTAAGAGACAACAAATGAATGACCCATAATTTATACATATGCATAACAATTAAAGTTAAATAATCAAGTTCAATATTGTTTAAATTCATCATATTCACATTGACTTACGGTATATTACATCTAAAAATATTCAATATTTTTCTTCACCATCCCAAAGTTTTATGTTTTTTTATCACTAAGTAAAAAATATAATAGACTATAGTATATGGCAAAAATTGATTATATTTAATTTTTCTTCTCTGTCACAAAATTGTATGTTTTCCCCCCTAAAAAACAAAGTTAATAGACTATAATCCATGACATATATTCTTTATAAAATACGTAATAATTAATATAAATAGTCGAGCAAGAATTTATTTATAATTGTCATTTTCACATTTAATTATGACATATTAGATGTAAATATATTCCATATGTTTCTTCTCTATCATTGAATTTCATGTTTCTTCGTCACTAAGTTACGGAGTTAAGAGACTATAAATGAATGAAAAACAAATTATATATACATGGGTAATTACTAAAATTTAATATTTAAGATCAATGTTACTTGTATTCACTATAATCACATTGTATTATGGTATAATAGATGTAAATAATTTCTATATAATTCTTCTTCTCCATCGCCAAGATTTTGGTTTCTTCACCTCTAAGAAACTAAGTTAAGAGACAACAAATGAATGACCCATAATTTATACATATGCATAACAATTAAAGTTAAATAATCAAGTTCAATATTGTTTAAATTCATCATATTCACATTGACTTATGGTATATTACATCTAAAAATATTCAATATTTTTTTTCACCATCCCAAATTTTCATGTTTTTTATCACTAAGTAAAAAACATAATAGACTATAGTATATGTAAAAAATTGATTATATTTTCTTTTTCTTCTCCGTCACAAAATTGTACGTTTTCCCCCCCTAAAAAACAAAGTTAATAGACTATAATCCACGACATATATTCTTTATAAAATACGTAATAATTAATATAAATAGTCCAGCTAGAATTTATTTATAATTGCCATTTTCACATTGAATTATGATATATTAGATGTAAATATATTCCATATGTTTCTTCTCTATCATCGAATTTCATGTTTCTTCGTCACTAACTTACGGAGTTAATAGATTATAAATGA
>CAWUDS030000519.1:0-24600 GCA_963859935.3 Lathyrus sativus | reverse complement strand
CAGTCCATATAGAGATTTCATGTATGATATAATTGGAGTTAAATTCCAGTTAGAATAGATGAATCAAATTGCCTATTGTTATGAGTATCTTGAATAGTTGGTGTTAAATTGCGTTTTTGAGATCGATGAGGATTGACCTCATTGTCCCTTGACCCTTAAATCTTATAACTTATTGATATTTAAGTAATGAGACAAATTTTGAACGGAAGACGTAAAATTTCTCCAGAGAGTCTAGATTTTCTAGAATTCATCAACAAAATAATGATATAATTAATCACTAAAGGAGATACAACAACATATAATATTTTCATATGGATTCAAAGATATGGTTTAGTTTTGTTAAAAAATGAACACTTAATTGAATTATATTGATATAATGTCAATGATAGGTAGGATGTTATTATTACAAAAATACAGGGGCTAGACTAATTTAAAATAAAAGTAGATGTTTAATATTAATTAAAATTAAATAAAAAAATATCAATTCCTAGTTATAACAATAATACTACATATAAAAGTATAGTTAAATAATAATATGATTAACAAAGAAATCATTTTAAAATAGAAAAAATTAAAAAATAACCATATTACTATATTAGTATAAAAATACAGAAATTTTGTGATTTGGTATTACAATCTATTTTAGTGTTTAAAAAACATATTATATCACATAACTAAGAAACCATTTAACATATTTGAAATAAAGCAATAAATAAATTAACCAATATTTATACCAGTAATTTTATTGACTTATGAACATGTGAATGAGTCAAATATATTCACTAAACCAATTATAAGGTTTCTGCTTTAGAACCATGTATGGTCACGTGTTTTGATAAAAAATCATCTATCCATAAATATTTAATTGGAGTAGTATATTACTATAACAAAACTTTGATTTAATATTATAATAAAATTAGAACTTTGATAAAAACAAACCATAAAATTATGCCATAAAATATGATTTTTTTTAATTTATAAAATTATACCATAAAATATTTGTTTTGATAATGTTTAGTGCCTAGATATAATTAGAGGAAATTAATGGTATGATATAATTTCTTATTTAAAAAAAATGGTATGCTATTTTATAAGATAAAACGTAATATAAGATGTTCTAAATTACTAATTTTACTAAGTTCGTTATAGATGTATTTTTCAATGTTTTTTTTAGTAAAAATAATTTGAGATTAGATGGCTCGTTCTAGATGTAGTAAAAACAATTAGAAACTGGGTGTCAGTCAGTCCATATAGAGATTTCATGTATGATATAATTGGAGTTAAATTCCAGTTAGAATAGATGAATCAAATTGCGTATTGTTATGAGTATCTTGAATAGTTGGTGTTAAATTGCGTTTTTGAGATCGATGAGGATTGACCTCACTGTCCCTTGACCCTTAAATCTTATAACTTATTGATATTTAAGTATTGAGACAAATTTTACACAGAAGACGTAAAATTTCTCCAGAGAGTCTAGATTTTCTAGAATTCATCAACAAAATAATGATATAATTAATCACTAAAGGAGATACAACAACATATAATATTTTCATATGGATTCAAAGATATGGTTAAGTTTTGTTAAAAAATGAACACTTAATTGAATTATATTGATATAATGTCAATGATAGGTAGGATGTTATTATTACAAAAATACAGGGGCTAGACTAATTTAAAATAAAAGTAGATGTTTAAAATTAATTAAAATTAAATAAAAAAATATCAATTCCTAGTTATAACAATAATACTACATATAAAAGTATAGTTAAATAATAATATGATTAACAAAGAAATCATTTTAAAATAGAAAAAATTAAAAAATAACCATATTACTATATTAGTATAAAAATACAGAAATTTTGTGATTTGGTATTACAATCTATTTTAGTGTTTAAAAAACATATTATATAACATAACTAAGAAACCATTTAACATATTTGAAATAAAGCAATAAATAAATTAACCAATATTTATACCAGTAATTTTATTTACTTATGAACATGTGAATGAGTCAAATATATTTACTAAACCAATTATAAGGTTTCTGCTTTAGAACCATGTATGGTCACATGTTTTGATAAAAAATCATCTATCCATAAATATTTAATTGGAGTAGTATATTACTATAACAAAACTTTGATTTAATATTATAATAAAATTAGAACTTTGATAAAAACAAACCATAAAATTATGCCATAAAATATGATTTTTTTTAATTTATAAAATTATACCATAAAATATTTGTTTTGATAATGTTTAGTGCCTAGATATAATTAGAGGAAATTAATGGTATGATATAATTTCTTATTTAAAAAAAAATGGTATGCTATTTTTTAAGATAAAACGTAATATAAGATGTTCTAAATTACTAATTTTACTAAGTTCGTTATGGATGTATTTTTCAATGTTTTTTTAGTAAAAATAATTTGAGATTAGATGGCTCGTTCTAGATGTAGTAAAAACAATTAGAAACTGGGTGTCAGTCAGTCCATATAGAGATTTCATGTATGATATAATTGGAGTTAAATTCCAGTTAGAATAGATGAATCAAATTGCGTATTGTTATGAGTATCTTGAATAGTTGGTGTTAAATTGCGTTTTTGAGATCGATGAGGATTGACCTCACTGTCCCTTGACCCTTAAATCTTATAACTTATTGATATTTAAGTATTGAGACAAATTTTACACAGAAGACGTAAAATTTCTCCAGAGAGTCTAGATTTTCTAGAATTCATCAACAAAATAATGATATAATTAATCACTAAAGGAGATACAACAACATATAATATTTTCATATGGATTCAAAGATATGGTTTAGTTTTTTTAAAAAATGAAAACTTAATTGAATTATATTGATATAATGTCAATGATAGGTAGGATGTTATTATTACAAAAATACAGGGGCTAGACTAATTTAAAATAAAACTAGATGTTTAATATTAATTAAAATTAAATAAAAAAATATCAATTCCTAGTTATAACAATAATACTACATATAAAAGTATAGTTAAATAATAATATGATTAACAAAGAAATCATTTTAAAATAGAAAAAATTAAAAAATAACCATATTACTATATTAGTATAAAAATACAGAAATTTTGTGATTTGGTATTACAATCTATTTTAGTGTTTAAAAAACATATTATATAACATAACTAAGAAACCATTTAACATATTTGAAATAAAGCAATAAATAAATTAACCAATATTTATACCAGTAATTTTATTTACTTATGAACATGTGAATGAGTCAAATATATTTACTAAACCAATTATAAGGTTTCTGCTTTAGAACCATGTATGGTCACATGTTTTGATAAAAAATCATCTATCCATAAATATTTAATTGGAGTAGTATATTACTATAACAAAACTTTGATTTAATATTATAATAAAATTAGAACTTTGATAAAAACAAACCATAAAATTATGCCATAAAATATGATTTTTTTTAATTTATAAAATTATACCATAAAATATTTGTTTTGATAATGTTTAGTGCCTAGATATAATTAGAGGAAATTAATGGTATGATATAATTTCTTATTTAAAAAAAAATGGTATGCTATTTTTTAAGATAAAACGTAATATAAGATGTTCTAAATTACTAATTTTACTAAGTTCGTTATGGATGTATTTTTCAATGTTTTTTTAGTAAAAATAATTTGAGATTAGATGGCTCGTTCTAGATGTAGTAAAAACAATTAGAAACTGGGTGTCAGTCAGTCCATATAGAGATTTCATGTATGATATAATTGGAGTTAAATTCCAGTTAGAATAGATGAATCAAATTGCGTATTGTTATGAGTATCTTGAATAGTTGGTGTTAAATTGCGTTTTTGAGATCGATGAGGATTGACCTCACTGTCCCTTGACCCTTAAATCTTATAACTTATTGATATTTAAGTATTGAGACAAATTTTACACAGAAGACGTAAAATTTCTCCAGAGAGTCTAGATTTTCTAGAATTCATCAACAAAATAATGATATAATTAATCACTAAAGGAGATACAACAACATATAATATTTTCATATGGATTCAAAGATATGGTTTAGTTTTTTTAAAAAATGAAAACTTAATTGAATTATATTGATATAATGTCAATGATAGGTAGGATGTTATTATTACAAAAATACAGGGGCTAGACTAATTTAAAATAAAAGTAGATGTTTAATATTAATTAAAATTAAATAAAAAAATATCAATTCCTAGTTATAACAATAATACTACATATAAAAGTATAGTTAAATAATAATATGATTAACAAAGAAATCATTTTAAAATAGAAAAAATTAAAAAATAACCATATTACTATATTAGTATAAAAATACAGAAATTTTGTGATTTGGTATTACAATCTATTTTAGTGTTTAAAAAACATATTATATCACATAACTAAGAAACCATTTAACATATTTGAAATAAAGCAATAAATAAATTAACCAATATTTATACCAGTAATTTTATTGACTTATGAACATGTGAATGAGTCAAATATATTCACTAAACCAATTATAAGGTTTCTGCTTTAGAACCATGTATGGTCACGTGTTTTGATAAAAAATCATCTATCCATAAATATTTAATTGGAGTAGTATATTACTATAACAAAACTTTGATTTAATATTATAATAAAATTAGAACTTTGATAAAAACAAACCATAAAATTATGCCATAAAATATGATTTTTTTTAATTTATAAAATTATACCATAAAATATTTGTTTTGATAATGTTTAGTGCCTAGATATAATTAGAGGAAATTAATGGTATGATATAATTTCTTATTTAAAAAAAATGGTATGCTATTTTATAAGATAAAACGTAATATAAGATGTTCTAAATTACTAATTTTACTAAGTTCGTTATAGATGTATTTTTCAATGTTTTTTTTAGTAAAAATAATTTGAGATTAGATGGCTCGTTCTAGATGTAGTAAAAACAATTAGAAACTGGGTGTCAGTCAGTCCATATAGAGATTTCATGTATGATATAATTGGAGTTAAATTCCAGTTAGAATAGATGAATCAAATTGCGTATTGTTATGAGTATCTTGAATAGTTGGTGTTAAATTGCGTTTTTGAGATCGATGAGGATTGACCTCACTGTCCCTTGACCCTTAAATCTTATAACTTATTGATATTTAAGTATTGAGACAAATTTTACACAGAAGACGTAAAATTTCTCCAGAGAGTCTAGATTTTCTAGAATTCATCAACAAAATAATGATATAATTAATCACTAAAGGAGATACAACAACATATAATATTTTCATATGGATTCAAAGATATGGTTAAGTTTTGTTAAAAAATGAACACTTAATTGAATTATATTGATATAATGTCAATGATAGGTAGGATGTTATTATTACAAAAATACAGGGGCTAGACTAATTTAAAATAAAAGTAGATGTTTAAAATTAATTAAAATTAAATAAAAAAATATCAATTCCTAGTTATAACAATAATACTACATATAAAAGTATAGTTAAATAATAATATGATTAACAAAGAAATCATTTTAAAATAGAAAAAATTAAAAAATAACCATATTACTATATTAGTATAAAAATACAGAAATTTTGTGATTTGGTATTACAATCTATTTTAGTGTTTAAAAAACATATTATATAACATAACTAAGAAACCATTTAACATATTTGAAATAAAGCAATAAATAAATTAACCAATATTTATACCAGTAATTTTATTTACTTATGAACATGTGAATGAGTCAAATATATTTACTAAACCAATTATAAGGTTTCTGCTTTAGAACCATGTATGGTCACATGTTTTGATAAAAAATCATCTATCCATAAATATTTAATTGGAGTAGTATATTACTATAACAAAACTTTGATTTAATATTATAATAAAATTAGAACTTTGATAAAAACAAACCATAAAATTATGCCATAAAATATGATTTTTTTTAATTTATAAAATTATACCATAAAATATTTGTTTTGATAATGTTTAGTGCCTAGATATAATTAGAGGAAATTAATGGTATGATATAATTTCTTATTTAAAAAAAAATGGTATGCTATTTTTTAAGATAAAACGTAATATAAGATGTTCTAAATTACTAATTTTACTAAGTTCGTTATGGATGTATTTTTCAATGTTTTTTTAGTAAAAATAATTTGAGATTAGATGGCTCGTTCTAGATGTAGTAAAAACAATTAGAAACTGGGTGTCAGTCAGTCCATATAGAGATTTCATGTATGATATAATTGGAGTTAAATTCCAGTTAGAATAGATGAATCAAATTGCGTATTGTTATGAGTATCTTGAATAGTTGGTGTTAAATTGCGTTTTTGAGATCGATGAGGATTGACCTCACTGTCCCTTGACCCTTAAATCTTATAACTTATTGATATTTAAGTATTGAGACAAATTTTACACAGAAGACGTAAAATTTCTCCAGAGAGTCTAGATTTTCTAGAATTCATCAACAAAATAATGATATAATTAATCACTAAAGGAGATACAACAACATATAATATTTTCATATGGATTCAAAGATATGGTTTAGTTTTTTTAAAAAATGAAAACTTAATTGAATTATATTGATATAATGTCAATGATAGGTAGGATGTTATTATTACAAAAATACAGGGGCTAGACTAATTTAAAATAAAACTAGATGTTTAATATTAATTAAAATTAAATAAAAAAATATCAATTCCTAGTTATAACAATAATACTACATATAAAAGTATAGTTAAATAATAATATGATTAACAAAGAAATCATTTTAAAATAGAAAAAATTAAAAAATAACCATATTACTATATTAGTATAAAAATACAGAAATTTTGTGATTTGGTATTACAATCTATTTTAGTGTTTAAAAAACATATTATATAACATAACTAAGAAACCATTTAACATATTTGAAATAAAGCAATAAATAAATTAACCAATATTTATACCAGTAATTTTATTGACTTATGAACATGTGAATGAGTCAAATATATTTACTAAACCAATTATAAGGTTTCTGCTTTAGAACCATGTATGGTCACGTGTTCTGATAAAAAATCATCTATCCATAAATATTTAATTGGAGTAGTATATTACTATAACAAAACTTTGATTTAATATTATAATAAAATTAGAACTTTGATAAAAACAAACCATAAAATTATGCCATAAAATATGATTTTTTTTAATTTATAAAATTATACCATAAAATATTTGTTTTGATAATGTTTAGTGCCTAGATATAATTAGAGGAAATTAATGGTATGATATAATTTCTTATTTAAAAAAAAATGGTATGCTATTTTTTAAGATAAAACGTAATATAAGATGTTCTAAATTACTAATTTTACTAAGTTCGTTATGGATGTATTTTTCAATGTTTTTTTAGTAAAAATAATTTGAGATTAGATGGCTCGTTCTAGATGTAGTAAAAACAATTAGAAACTGGGTGTCAGTCAGTCCATATAGAGATTTCATGTATGATATAATTGGAGTTAAATTCCAGTTAGAATAGATGAATCAAATTGCGTATTGTTATGAGTATCTTGAATAGTTGGTGTTAAATTGCGTTTTTGAGATCGATGAGGATTGACCTCACTGTCCCTTGACCCTTAAATCTTATAACTTATTGATATTTAAGTATTGAGACAAATTTTACACAGAAGACGTAAAATTTCTCCAGAGAGTCTAGATTTTCTAGAATTCATCAACAAAATAATGATATAATTAATCACTAAAGGAGATACAACAACATATAATATTTTCATATGGATTCAAAGATATGGTTTAGTTTTTTTAAAAAATGAAAAGTTAATTGAATTATATTGATATAATGTCAATGATAGGTAGGATGTTATTATTACAAAAATACAGGGGCTAGACTAATTTAAAATAAAACTAGATGTTTAATATTAATTAAAATTAAATAAAAAAATATCAATTCCTAGTTATAACAATAATACTACATATAAAAGTATAGTTAAATAATAATATGATTAACAAAGAAATCATTTTAAAATAGAAAAAATTCAAAAATAACCATATTACTATATTAGTATAAAAATACAGAAATTTTGTGATTTGGTATTACAATCTATTTTAGTGTTTAAAAAACATATTATATCACATAACTAAGAAACCATTTAACATATTTGAAATAAAGCAATAAATAAATTAACCAATATTTATACCAGTAATTTTATTGACTTATGAACATGTGAATGAGTCAAATATATTTACTAAACCAATTATAAGGTTTCTGCTTTAGAACCATGTATGGTCACGTGTTCTGATAAAAAATCATCTATCCATAAATATTTAATTGGAGTAGTATATTACTATAACAAAACTTTGATTTAATATTATAATAAAATTAGAACTTTGATAAAAACAAACCATAAAATTATGCCATAAAATATGATTTTTTTTAATTTATAAAATTATACCATAAAATATTTGTTTTGATAATGTTTAGTGCCTAGATATAATTAGAGGAAATTAATGGTATGATATAATTTCTTATTTAAAAAAAAATGGTATGCTATTTTTTAAGATAAAACGTAATATAAGATGTTCTAAATTACTAATTTTACTAAGTTCGTTATGGATGTATTTTTCAATGTTTTTTTAGTAAAAATAATTTGAGATTAGATGGCTCGTTCTAGATGTAGTAAAAACAATTAGAAACTGGGTGTCAGTCAGTCCATATAGAGATTTCATGTATGATATAATTGGAGTTAAATTCCAGTTAGAATAGATGAATCAAATTGCGTATTGTTATGAGTATCTTGAATAGTTGGTGTTAAATTGCGTTTTTGAGATCGATGAGGATTGACCTCACTGTCCCTTGACCCTTAAATCTTATAACTTATTGATATTTAAGTATTGAGACAAATTTTACACAGAAGACGTAAAATTTCTCCAGAGAGTCTAGATTTTCTAGAATTCATCAACAAAATAATGATATAATTAATCACTAAAGGAGATACAACAACATATAATATTTTCATATGGATTCAAAGATATGGTTTAGTTTTTTTAAAAAATGAAAAGTTAATTGAATTATATTGATATAATGTCAATGATAGGTAGGATGTTATTATTACAAAAATACAGGGGCTAGACTAATTTAAAATAAAACTAGATGTTTAATATTAATTAAAATTAAATAAAAAAATATCAATTCCTAGTTATAACAATAATACTACATATAAAAGTATAGTTAAATAATAATATGATTAACAAAGAAATCATTTTAAAATAGAAAAAATTCAAAAATAACCATATTACTATATTAGTATAAAAATACAGAAATTTTGTGATTTGGTATTACAATCTATTTTAGTGTTTAAAAAACATATTATATCACATAACTAAGAAACCATTTAACATATTTGAAATAAAGCAATAAATAAATTAACCAATATTTATACCAGTAATTTTATTGACTTATGAACATGTGAATGAGTCAAATATATTTACTAAACCAATTATAAGGTTTCTGCTTTAGAACCATGTATGGTCACGTGTTCTGATAAAAAATCATCTATCCATAAATATTTAATTGGAGTAGTATATTACTATAACAAAACTTTGATTTAATATTATAATAAAATTAGAACTTTGATAAAAACAAACCATAAAATTATGCCATAAAATATGATTTTTTTTAATTTATAAAATTATACCATAAAATATTTGTTTTGATAATGTTTAGTGCCTAGATATAATTAGAGGAAATTAATGGTATGATATAATTTATTATTTAAAAAAAATGGTATGCTATTTTATAAGATAAAACGTAATATAAGATGTTCTAAATTACTAATTTTACTAAGTTCGTTATAGATGTATTTTTCAATGTTTTTTTTAGTAAAAATAATTTGAGATTAGATGGCTCGTTCTAGATGTAGTAAAAACAATTAGAAACTGGGTGTCAGTCAGTCCATATAAAGATTTCATGTATGATATAATTGGAGTTAAATTCCAGTTAGAATAGATGAATCAAATTGCGTATTGTTATGAGTATCTTGAATAGTTGGTGTTAAATTGCGTTTTTGAGATCGATGAGGATTGACCTCACTGTCCCTTGACCCTTAAATCTTATAACTTATTGATATTTAAGTATTGAGACGAATTTTACACAGAAGACGTAAAATTTCTCCAGAGAGTCTAGATTTTCTAGAATTCATCAACAAAATAATGATATAATTAATCACTAAAGGAGATACAACAACATATAATATTTTCATATGGATTCAAAGATATGGTTTAGTTTTGTTAAAAAATGAAAACTTGATTGAATTATATTGATATAATGTCAATGATAGGTAGGATGTTATTATTACAAAAATACAGGGGCTAGACTAATTTAAAATAAAACTAGATGTTTAATATTAATTAAAATTAAATAAAAAAATATCAATTCCTAGTTATAACAATAATACTACATATAAAAGTATAGTTAAATAATAATATGATTAACAAAGAAATCATTTTAAAATAGAAAAAATTCAAAAATAACCATATTACTATATTAGTATAAAAATACAGAAATTTTGTGATTTGGTATTACAATCTATTTTAGTGTTTAAAAAACATATTATATCACATAACTAAGAAACCATTTAACATATTTGAAATAAAGCAATAAATAAATTAACCAATATTTATACCAGTAATTTTATTGACTTATGAACATGTGAATGAGTCAAATATATTTACTAAACCAATTATAAGGTTTCTGCTTTAGAACCATGTATGGTCACGTGTTCTGATAAAAAATCATCTATCCATAAATATTTAATTGGAGTAGTATATTACTATAACAAAACTTTGATTTAATATTATAATAAAATTAGAACTTTGATAAAAACAAACCATAAAATTATGCCATAAAATATGATTTTTTTTAATTTATAAAATTATACCATAAAATATTTGTTTTGATAATGTTTAGTGCCTAGATATAATTAGAGGAAATTAATGGTATGATATAATTTATTATTTAAAAAAAATGGTATGCTATTTTATAAGATAAAACGTAATATAAGATGTTCTAAATTACTAATTTTACTAAGTTCGTTATAGATGTATTTTTCAATGTTTTTTTTAGTAAAAATAATTTGAGATTAGATGGCTCGTTCTAGATGTAGTAAAAACAATTAGAAACTGGGTGTCAGTCAGTCCATATAGAGATTTCATGTATGATATAATTGGAGTTAAATTCCAGTTAGAATAGATGAATCAAATTGCGTATTGTTATGAGTATCTTGAATAGTTGGTGTTAAATTGCGTTTTTGAGATCGATGAGGATTGACCTCACTGTCCCTTGACCCTTAAATCTTATAACTTATTGATATTTAAGTATTGAGACGAATTTTACACAGAAGACGTAAAATTTCTCCAGAGAGTCTAGATTTTCTAGAATTCATCAACAAAATAATGATATAATTAATCACTAAAGGAGATACAACAACATATAATATTTTCATATGGATTCAAAGATATGGTTTAGTTTTGTTAAAAAATGAAAACTTGATTGAATTATATTGATATAATGTCAATGATAGGTAGGATGTTATTATTACAAAAATACAGGGGCTAGACTAATTTAAAATAAAACTAGATGTTTAATATTAATTAAAATTAAATAAAAAAATATCAATTCCTAGTTATAACAATAATACTACATATAAAAGTATAGTTAAATAATAATATGATTAACAAAGAAATCATTTTAAAATAGAAAAAATTAAAAAATAACCATATTACTATATTAGTATAAAAATACAGAAATTTTGTGATTTGGTATTACAATCTATTTTAGTGTTTAAAAAACATATTATATAACATAACTAAGAAACCATTTAACATATTTGAAATAAAGCAATAAATAAATTAACCAATATTTATACCAGTAATTTTATTGACTTATGAACATGTGAATGAGTCAAATATATTTACTAAACCAATTATAAGGTTTCTGCTTTAGAACCATGTATGGTCACGTGTTCTGATAAAAAATCATCTATCCATAAATATTTAATTGGAGTAGTATATTACTATAACAAAACTTTGATTTAATATTATAATAAAATTAGAACTTTGATAAAAACAAACCATAAAATTATGCCATAAAATATGATTTTTTTTAATTTATAAAATTATACCATAAAATATTTGTTTTGATAATGTTTAGTGCCTAGATATAATTAGAGGAAATTAATGGTATGATATAATTTCTTATTTAAAAAAAATGGTATGCTATTTTTTAAGATAAAACGTAATATAAGATGTTCTAAATTACTAATTTTACTAAGTTCGTTATGGATGTATTTTTCAATGTTTTTTTAGTAAAAATAATTTGAGATTAGATGGCTCGTTCTAGATGTAGTAAAAACAATTAGAAACTGGGTGTCAGTCAGTCCATATAGAGATTTCATGTATGATATAATTGGAGTTAAATTCCAGTTAGAATAGATGAATCAAATTGCGTATTGTTATGAGTATCTTTAATAGTTGGTGTTAAATTGCGTTTTTGAGATCGATGAGGATTGACCTCACTGTCCCTTGACCCTTAAATCTTATAACTTATTGATATTTAAGTATTGAGACAAATTTTACACAGAAGACGTAAAATTTCTCCAGAGAGTCTAGATTTTCTAGAATTCATCAACAAAATAATGATATAATTAATCACTAAAGGAGATACAACAACATATAATATTTTCATATGGATTCAAAGATATGGTTTAGTTTTTTTAAAAAATGAAAAGTTAATTGAATTATATTGATATAATGTCAATGATAGGTAGGATGTTATTATTACAAAAATACAGGGGCTAGACTAATTTAAAATAAAACTAGATGTTTAATATTAATTAAAATTAAATAAAAAAATATCAATTCCTAGTTATAACAATAATACTACATATAAAAGTATAGTTAAATAATAATATGATTAACAAAGAAATCATTTTAAAATAGAAAAAATTCAAAAATAACCATATTACTATATTAGTATAAAAATACAGAAATTTTGTGATTTGGTATTACAATCTATTTTAGTGTTTAAAAAACATATTATATCACATAACTAAGAAACCATTTAACATATTTGAAATAAAGCAATAAATAAATTAACCAATATTTATACCAGTAATTTTATTGACTTATGAACATGTGAATGAGTCAAATATATTTACTAAACCAATTATAAGGTTTCTGCTTTAGAACCATGTATGGTCACGTGTTCTGATAAAAAATCATCTATCCATAAATATTTAATTGGAGTAGTATATTACTATAACAAAACTTTGATTTAATATTATAATAAAATTAGAACTTTGATAAAAACAAACCATAAAATTATGCCATAAAATATGATTTTTTTTAATTTATAAAATTATACCATAAAATATTTGTTTTGATAATGTTTAGTGCCTAGATATAATTAGAGGAAATTAATGGTATGATATAATTTCTTATTTAAAAAAATGGTATGCTATTTTATAAGATAAAACGTAATATAAGATGTTCTAAATTACTAATTTTACTAAGTTCGTTATAGATGTATTTTTCAATGTTTTTTTTAGTAAAAATAATTTGAGATTAGATGGCTCGTTCTAGATGTAGTAAAAACAATTAGAAATTGGGTGTCAGTCGGTCCATATAGAGATTTCATGTATGATATAATTGGAGTTAAATTCCAGTTAGAATAGATGAATCAAATTGCGTATTGTTATGAGTATCTTGAATAGTTGGTGTTAAATTGCGTTTTTGAGATCGATGAGGATTGACCGCATTGTCCCTTGACCCTTAAATCTTATAACTTATTGATATTTAAGTATTGAGACGAATTTTACACAGAAGACGTAAAATTTCTCCAGAGAGTCTAGATTTTCTAGAATTCATCAACAAAATAATGATATAATTAATCACTAAAGGAGATACAACAACATATAATATTTTCATATGGATTCAAAGATATGGTTTAGTTTTGTTAAAAAATGAAAACTTGATTGAATTATATTGATATAATGTCAATGATAGGTAGGATGTTATTATTACAAAAATACAGGGGCTAGACTAATTTAAAATAAAACTAGATGTTTAATATTAATTAAAATTAAATAATAAAATATCAATTCCTAGTTATAACAATAATACTACATATAAAAGTATAGTTAAATAATAATATGATTAACAAAGAAATCATTTTAAAATAGAAAAAATTCAAAAATAACCATATTACTATATTAGTATAAAAATACAGAAATTTTGTGATTTGGTATTACAATCTATTTTAGTGTTTAAAAAACATATTATATCACATAACTAATAAACCATTTAACATATTTGAAATAAAGCCATAAATAAATTAACCAATATTTATACCAGTAATTTTATTGACTTATGAACATGTGAACGAGTCAAATATATTCACTAAACCAATTATAAGGTTTCTGCTTTAGAACCATGTATGGTCACGTGTTCTGATAAAAAATCATCTATCCATAAATATTTAATTGGAGTAGTATATTACTATAACAAAACTTTGATTTAATATTATAATAAAATTAGAACTTTGATAAAAACAAACCATAAAATTATGCCATAAAATATGATTTTTTTTAATTTATAAAATTATACCATAAAATATTTGTTTTGATAATGTTTAGTTCCTAGGTATAATTAGAGGAAATTAATGGTATGATATAATTTCTTATTTAAAAAAAAATGGTATGCTATTTTATAAGATAAAACGTAATATAAGATGTTCTAAATTACTAATTTTACTAAGTTCGTTATAGATGTATTTTTCAATGTTTTTTTTAGTAAAAATAATTTGAGATTAGATGGCTCGTTCTAGATGTAGTAAAAACAATTAGAAACTGGGTGTCAGTCAGTCCATATAGAGATTTCATGTATGATATAATTGGAGTTAAATTCCAGTTAGAATAGATGAATCAAATTGCCTATTGTTATGAGTATCTTGAATAGTTGGTGTTAAATTGCATTTTTGAGATCGATGAGGATTGACCTCATTGTCCCTTGACCCTAAAATCTTATAACTTATTGATATTTAAGTATTGAGACAAATTTTGAACGGAAGACGTAAAATTTCTCCAGAGAGTCTAGATTTTCTAGAATTCATCAACAAAATAATGATATAATTAATCACTAAAGGAGATACAACAACATATAATATTTTCATATGGATTCAAAGATATGGTTTAGTTTTGTTAAAAAATGAAAACTTAATTGAATTATATTGATATAATGTCAATGATAGGTAGGATGTTATTATTACAAAAATACAGGGGCTAGACTAATTTAAAATAAAACTAGATGTTTAATATTAATTAAAATTAAATAAAAAAATATCAATTCCTAGTTATAACAATAATACTACATATAAAAGTATAGTTAAATAATAATATGATTAACAAAGAAATCATTTTAAAATAGAAAAAATTAAAAAATAACCATATTACTATATTAGTATAAAAATACATAAATTTTGTGATTTGGTATTACAATCTATTTTAGTGTTTAAAAAACATATTATATCACATAACTAAGAAACCATTTAACATATTTGAAATAAAGCAATAAATAAATTAACCAATATTTATACCAGTAATTTTATTGACTTATGAACATGTGAATGAGTCAAATATATTTACTAAACCAATTATAAGGTTTCTGCTTTAGAACCATGTATGGTCACGTGTTCTGATAAAAAATCATCTATCCATAAATATTTAATTGGAGTAGTATATTACTATAACAAAACTTTGATTTTATATTATAATAAAATTAGAACTTTGATAAAAACAAACCATAAAATTATGCCATAAAATATGATTTTTTTAATTTATAAAATTATACCATAAAATATTTGTTTTGATAATGTTTAGTGCCTAGATATAATTAGAGGAAATGAATGGTATGATATAATTTCTTATTTAAAATAAAATGGTATGCTATTTTATAAGATAAAACATAACATAAGATGTTCTAAATTACTAATTTTACTAAGTTCGTTTTAGATGTATTTTTCAATGTTTTTTTTAGTAAAAACAATTTGAGATTAGATGGTTCGTTCTAGATGTAGTAAAACCAATTAGAAACTGGGTGTCAGTCGGTCCATATAGAGATTTCATGTATGATATATTTGGAGTTAAATTTCAGTTAGAAATAAATGAATCAAATTGCCTATTGTTATGAGTATCTTGAATAGTTGGTGTTAAATTGCGTTTTTGAGATCGATGAGGATTGACCTCATTGTCCCTTGACCCTAAAATCTTATAACTTATTGATATTTAAGTATTGAGACAAATTTTGAACGGAAGACGTAAAATTTCTCCAGAGAGTCTAGATTTTCTAGAATTCATCAACAAAATAATGATATAATTAATCACTAAAGGAGATACAACAACATATAATATTTTCATATGGATTCAAAGATATGGTTTAGTTTTGTTAAAAAATGAAAACTTAATTGAATTATATTGATATAATGTCAATGATAGGTAGGATGTTATTATTACAAAAAATACAGGGGCTAGACTAATTTAAAATAAAACTAGATGTTTAATATTAATTAAAATTAAATAATAAAATATCAATTCCTAGTTATAACAATAATACTACATATAAAAGTATAGTTAAATAATAATATGATTAACAAAGAAATCATTTTAAAATAGAAAAAATTCAAAAATAACCATATTACTATATTAGTATAAAAATACAGAAATTTTGTGATTTGGTATTACAATCTATTTTAGTGTTTAAAAAACATATTATATCACATAACTAATAAACCATTTAACATATTTGAAATAAAGCCATAAATAAATTAACCAATATTTATACCAGTAATTTTATTGACTTATGAACATGTGAACGAGTCAAATATATTCACTAAACCAATTATAAGGTTTCTGCTTTAGAACCATGTATGGTCACGTGTTCTGATAAAAAATCATTTATCCATAAATATTTAATTGGAGTAGTATATTACTATAACAAAACTTTGATTTAATATTATAATAAAATTAGAACTTTGATAAAAACAAACCATAAAATTATGCCATAAAATATGATTTTTTTTAATTTATAAAATTATACCATAAAATATTTGTTTTGATAATGTTTAGTGCCTAGGTATAATTAGAGGAAATTAATGGTATGATATAATTTCTTATTTAAAAAAAAATGGTATGCTATTTTATAAGATAAAACGTAATATAAGATGTTCTAAATTACTAATTTTACTAAGTTCGTTATAGATGTATTTTTCAATGTTTTTTTTAGTAAAAATAATTTGAGATTAGATGGCTCGTTCTAGATGTAGTAAAAACAATTAGAAACTGGGTGTCAGTCAGTCCATATAGAGATTTCATGTATGATATAATTGGAGTTAAATTCCAGTTAGAATAGATGAATCAAATTGCCTATTGTTATGAGTATCTTGAATAGTTGGTGTTAAATTGCATTTTTGAGATCGATGAGGATTGACCTCATTGTCCCTTGACCCTAAAATCTTATAACTTATTGATATTTAAGTATTGAGACAAATTTTGAACGGAAGACGTAAAATTTCTCCAGAGAGTCTAGATTTTCTAGAATTCATCAACAAAATAATGATATAATTAATCACTAAAGGAGATACAACAACATATAATATTTTCATATGGATTCAAAGATATGGTTTAGTTTTGTTAAAAAATGAAAACTTAATTGAATTATATTGATATAATGTCAATGATAGGTAGGATGTTATTATTACAAAAATACAGGGGCTAGACTAATTTAAAATAAAACTAGATGTTTAATATTAATTAAAATTAAATAAAAAAATATCAATTCCTAGTTATAACAATAATACTACATATAAAAGTATAGTTAAATAATAATATGATTAACAAAGAAATCATTTTAAAATAGAAAAAATTAAAAAATAACCATATTACTATATTAGTATAAAAATACATAAATTTTGTGATTTGGTATTACAATCTATTTTAGTGTTTAAAAAACATATTATATCACATAACTAAGAAACCATTTAACATATTTGAAATAAAGCAATAAATAAATTAACCAATATTTATACCAGTAATTTTATTGACTTATGAACATGTGAATGAGTCAAATATATTTACTAAACCAATTATAAGGTTTCTGCTTTAGAACCATGTATGGTCACGTGTTCTGATAAAAAATCATCTATCCATAAATATTTAATTGGAGTAGTATATTACTATAACAAAACTTTGATTTTATATTATAATAAAATTAGAACTTTGATAAAAACAAACCATAAAATTATGCCATAAAATATGATTTTTTTAATTTATAAAATTATACCATAAAATATTTGTTTTGATAATGTTTAGTGCCTAGATATAATTAGAGGAAATGAATGGTATGATATAATTTCTTATTTAAAATAAAATGGTATGCTATTTTATAAGATAAAACATAACATAAGATGTTCTAAATTACTAATTTTACTAAGTTCGTTTTAGATGTATTTTTCAATGTTTTTTTTAGTAAAAACAATTTGAGATTAGATGGTTCGTTCTAGATGTAGTAAAACCAATTAGAAACTGGGTGTCAGTCGGTCCATATAGAGATTTCATGTATGATATATTTGGAGTTAAATTTCAGTTAGAAATAAATGAATCAAATTGCCTATTGTTATGAGTATCTTGAATAGTTGGTGTTAAATTGCGTTTTTGAGATCGATGAGGATTGACCTCATTGTCCCTTGACCCTAAAATCTTATAACTTATTGATATTTAAGTATTGAGACAAATTTTGAACGGAAGACGTAAAATTTCTCCAGAGAGTCTAGATTTTCTAGAATTCATCAACAAAATAATGATATAATTAATCACTAAAGGAGATACAACAACATATAATATTTTCATATGGATTCAAAGATATGGTTTAGTTTTGTTAAAAAATGAAAACTTAATTGAATTATATTGATATAATGTCAATGATAGGTAGGATGTTATTATTACAAAAAATACAGGGGCTAGACTAATTTAAAATAAAACTAGATGTTTAATATTAATTAAAATTAAATAATAAAATATCAATTCCTAGTTATAACAATAATACTACATATAAAAGTATAGTTAAATAATAATATGATTAACAAAGAAATCATTTTAAAATAGAAAAAATTCAAAAATAACCATATTACTATATTAGTATAAAAATACAGAAATTTTGTGATTTGGTATTACAATCTATTTTAGTGTTTAAAAAACATATTATATCACATAACTAATAAACCATTTAACATATTTGAAATAAAGCCATAAATAAATTAACCAATATTTATACCAGTAATTTTATTGACTTATGAACATGTGAACGAGTCAAATATATTCACTAAACCAATTATAAGGTTTCTGCTTTAGAACCATGTATGGTCACGTGTTCTGATAAAAAATCATTTATCCATAAATATTTAATTGGAGTAGTATATTACTATAACAAAACTTTGATTTAATATTATAATAAAATTAGAACTTTGATAAAAACAAACCATAAAATTATGCCATAAAATATGATTTTTTTTAATTTATAAAATTATACCATAAAATATTTGTTTTGATAATGTTTAGTGCCTAGGTATAATTAGAGGAAATTAATGGTATGATATAATTTCTTATTTAAAAAAAAATGGTATGCTATTTTATAAGATAAAACGTAATATAAGATGTTCTAAATTACTAATTTTACTAAGTTCGTTATAGATGTATTTTTCAATGTTTTTTTTAGTAAAAATAATTTGAGATTAGATGGCTCGTTCTAGATGTAGTAAAAACAATTAGAAACTGGGTGTCAGTCAGTCCATATAGAGATTTCATGTATGATATAATTGGAGTTAAATTCCAGTTAGAATAGATGAATCAAATTGCCTATTGTTATGAGTATCTTGAATAGTTGGTGTTAAATTGCATTTTTGAGATCGATGAGGATTGACCTCATTGTCCCTTGACCCTAAAATCTTATAACTTATTGATATTTAAGTATTGAGACAAATTTTGAACGGAAGACGTAAAATTTCTCCAGAGAGTCTAGATTTTCTAGAATTCATCAACAAAATAATGATATAATTAATCACTAAAGGAGATACAACAACATATAATATTTTCATATGGATTCAAAGATATGGTTTAGTTTTGTTAAAAAATGAAAACTTAATTGAATTATATTGATATAATGTCAATGATAGGTAGGATGTTATTATTACAAAAATACAGGGGCTAGACTAATTTAAAATAAAACTAGATGTTTAATATTAATTAAAATTAAATAAAAAAATATCAATTCCTAGTTATAACAATAATACTACATATAAAAGTATAGTTAAATAATAATATGATTAACAAAGAAATCATTTTAAAATAGAAAAAATTCAAAAATAACCATATTACTATATTAGTATAAAAATACAGAAATTTTGTGATTTGGTATTACAATCTATTTTAGTGTTTGAAAAACATATTATATCACATAACTAATAAACCATTTAACATATTTGAAATAAAGCAATAAATAAATTAACCAATATTTATACCAGTAATTTTATTGACTTATGAACATGTGAACGAGTCAAATATATTCACTAAACCAATTATAAGGTTTCTGTTTTAGAACCATGTATGGTCACGTGTTCTGATAAAAAATCATCTATCCATAAATATTTAATTGGAGTAGTATATTACTATAACAAAACTTTGATTTTATATTATAATAAAATTAGAACTTTGATAAAAACAAACCATAAAATTATGCCATAAAATATGATTTTTTTAATTTATAAAATTATACCATAAAATATTTGTTTTGATAATGTTTAGTGCCTAGATATAATTAGAGGAAATGAATGGTATGATATAATTTCTTATTTAAAATAAAATGGTATGCTATTTTATAAGATAAAACATAACATAAGATGTTCTAAATTACTAATTTTACTAAGTTCGTTTTAGATGTATTTTTCAATGTTTTTTTTAGTAAAAACAATTTGAGATTAGATGGTTCGTTCTAGATGTAGTAAAACCAATTAGAAACTGGGTGTCAGTCGGTCCATATAGAGATTTCATGTATGATATATTTGGAGTTAAATTTCAGTTAGAAATAAATGAATCAAATTGCCTATTGTTATGAGTATCTTGAATAGTTGGTGTTAAATTGCGTTTTTGAGATCGATGAGGATTGACCTCATTGTCCCTTGACCCTAAAATCTTATAACTTATTGATATTTAAGTATTGAGACAAATTTTGAACGGAAGACGTAAAATTTCTCCAGAGAGTCTAGATTTTCTAGAATTCATCAACAAAATAATGATATAATTAATCACTAAAGGAGATACAACAACATATAATATTTTCATATGGATTCAAAGATATGGTTTAGTTTTGTTAAAAAATGAAAACTTAATTGAATTATATTGATATAATGTCAATGATAGGTAGGATGTTATTATTACAAAAAATACAGGGGCTAGACTAATTTAAAATAAAACTAGATGTTTAATATTAATTAAAATTAAATAAAAAAATATCAATTCCTAGTTATAACAATAATACTACATAAAAAAGTATAGTTAAATAATAATATGATTAACAAAGAAATCATTGAAAAATAGAAAAAATTAAAAAATAACCATATTACTATATTAGTATAAAAATACAGAAATTTTGTGATTTGGTATTAAAATCTATTTTAGTGTTTAAAAAACATATTATATCACATAACTAAGAAACCATTTAACATATTTGAAATAAAGCCATAAATAAATTAACCAATATTTATACCAGTAATTTTATTGACTTATGAACATGTGAACGAGTCAAATATATTCACTAAACCAATTATAAGGTTTCTGCTTTAGAACCATGTATGGTCACGTGTTCTGATAAAAAATCATCTATCCATAAATATTTAATTGGAGTAGTATATTACTATAACAAAACTTTGATTTAATATTATAATAAAATTAGAACTTTGATAAAAACAAACCATAAAATTATGCCATAAAATATGATTTTTTTTAATTTATAAAATTATACCATAAAATATTTGTTTTGATAATGTTTAGTGCCTAGGTATAATTAGAGGAAATTAATGGTATGATATAATTTCTTATTTAAAAAAAAATGGTATGCTATTTTATAAGATAAAACGTAATATAAGATGTTCTAAATTACTAATTTTACTAAGTTCGTTATAGATGTATTTTTCAATGTTTTTTTTAGTAAAAACAATTTGAGATTAGATGGTTCGTTCTAGATGTAGTAAAACCAATTAGAAACTGGGTGTCAGTCGGTCCATATAGAGATTTCATGTATGATATATTTGGAGTTAAATTTCAGTTAGAAATAAATGAATCAAATTGCGTATTGTTATGAGTATCTTGAATAGTTGGTGTTAAATTGCGTTTTTGAGATCGATGAGGATTGACCTCATTGTCCCTTGACCCTTAAATCTTATAACTTATTGATATTTAAGTATTGAGACGAATTTTACACAGAAGACGTAAAATTTCTCCAGAGAGTCTAGATTTTCTAGAATTCATCAACAAAATAATGATATAATTAATCACTAAAGGAGATACAACAACATATAATATTTTCATATGGATTCAAAGATATGGTTTAGTTTTGTAAAAAAATGAAAACTTGATTGAATTATATTGATATAATGTCAATGATAGGTAGGATGTTATTATTACAAAAATACAGGGGCTAGACTAATTTAAAATAAAACTAGATGTTTAATATTAATTAAAATTAAATAAAAAAATATCAATTCCTAGTTATAACAATAATACTACATATAAAAGTATAGTTAAATAATAATATGATTAACAAAGAAATCATTTTAAAATAGAAAAAATTCAAAAATAACCATATTACTATATTAGTATAAAAATACAGAAATTTTGTGATTTGGTATTACAATCTATTTTAGTGTTTAAAAAACATATTATATCACATAACTAATAAACCATTTAACATATTTGAAATAAAGCAATAAATAAATTAACCAATATTTATACCAGTAATTTTTTTGACTTATGAACATGTGAACAAGTCAAATATATTCACTAAACCAATTATCAGGTTTCTGCTTGAGAACCATGTATGGTCACGTGTTCTGATAAAAAATCATCTATCCATAAATATTTAATTGGAGTAGTATATTACTATAACAAAACTTTGATTTTATATTATAATAAAATTAGAACTTTGATAAAAACAAACCATAAAATTATGCCATAAAATATGATTTTTTTAATTTATAAAATTATACCATAAAATATTTGTTTTGATAATGTTTAGTGCCTAGATATAATTAGAGGAAATGAATGGTATGATATAATTTCTTATTTAAAATAAAATGGTATGCTATTTTATAAGATAAAACATAACATAAGATGTTCTAAATTACTAATTTTACTAAGTTCGTTTTAGATGTATTTTTCAATGTTTTTTTTAGTAAAAACAATTTGAGATTAGATGGTTCGTTCTAGATGTAGTAAAACCAATTAGAAACTGGGTGTCAGTCGGTCCATATAGAGATTTCATGTATGATATATTTGGAGTTAAATTTCAGTTAGAAATAAATGAATCAAATTGCCTATTGTTATGAGTATCTTGAATAGTTGGTGTTAAATTGCGTTTTTGAGATCGATGAGGATTGACCTCATTGTCCCTTGACCCTAAAATCTTATAACTTATTGATATTTAAGTATTGAGACAAATTTTGAACGGAAGACGTAAAATTTCTCCAGAGAGTCTAGATTTTCTAGAATTCATCAACAAAATAATGATATAATTAATCACTAAAGGAGATACAACAACATATAATATTTTCATATGGATTCAAAGATATGGTTTAGTTTTGTTAAAAAATGAAAACTTAATTGAATTATATTGATATAATGTCAATGATAGGTAGGATGTTATTATTACAAAAATACAGGGGCTAGACTAATTTAAAATAAAACTAGATGTTTAATATTAATTAAAATTAAATAAAAAAATATCAATTCCTAGTTATAACAATAATACTACATAAAAAGTATAGTTAAATAATAATATGATTAACAAAGAAATCATAGAAAAATAGAAAAAATTAAAAAATAACCATATTACTATATTAGTATAAAAATACAGAAATTTTGTGATTTGGTATTAAAATCTATTTTAGTGTTTAAAAAACATATTATATCACATAACTAAGAAACCATTTAACATATTTGAAATAAAGCCATAAATAAATTAACCAATATTTATACCAGTAATTTTATTGACTTATGAACATGTGAACGAGTCAAATATATTCACTAAACCAATTATAAGGTTTCTGCTTTAGAACCATGTATGGTCACGTGTTCTGATAAAAAATCATCTATCCATAAATATTTAATTGGAGTAGTATATTACTATAACAAAACTTTGATTTAATATTATAATAAAATTAGAACTTTGATAAAAACAAACCATAAAATTATGCCATAAAATATGATTTTTTTTAATTTATAAAATTATACCATA
>CAWUDS030000518.1:0-24504 GCA_963859935.3 Lathyrus sativus | reverse complement strand
CATCACAAATGGTTGATTACCTAATAAATTATGTTGCCATATGGTGTATTTTTTAACTTCAAGACTTCTGCCAAAAATTGATGCTCTACATCCAACTCCTTGCTTGTCTTACTTCACAATAAAATTTTAACGCTGATCATAATAAATTTGTTCTCCTATTCCTTATTGTCAAAAAAGTTAATCAAATTCTTTAAAACAAATTGATCCTTAGAAAATGCTTCTTATGTATTTTTCTAGAACCATCCAAATAATAACATTTTTTAATTTTTTATAAAATATTATATAATTATAAAAAATAAAAGAAAGAAATTAAATTATTGTAAGATAATGAAAAGTATTCGATATAAAAATTAAGAATTAGAACTAATAATATCTCCATAAAATATTTTTTTAAAGATTTTATTACGATTACTAGAAATTCTTGTTCCGATTAATTCCAAAATATGAACAAAACTCATAATCTAATGCATGTAACTAATACCTTATAAATACAACGAATTAAGGAAAAAGAATAAATTATACTAAATTTAAGAAATGAACGATTATTCAAAATTCAAAAATTAAGATCGATAATATCTTTATTAGTTAACATTTACAAAATTTCCTAAAAATAAAATAAAAGGTATTACACAAAAAAAGAACTACATGAAAGTAATAAACTCCTAAAAAATACATTATAATATTTTACAATATATATTGAGGTAGTGGATCCTTATTCTCAATAACAAAAATAAGATATTTTTTATCGTCATACAAAGAAAGAGAGAATTTCCATTATGTTTTTGAGAAAAACACAACTTTGTCATTTCACATGTGTCATACTCTCAATTTTCTTAATAACTTTTAGCAGTATTATTGCTTCATCCGTTACATGTAGAGGCATCAATTCTTTGAAATTTATTATTCAAATCTCATACCATATAGTTTAATATTTGATTTAAAATTATTTTATGTAAAATCTTCTATTAAATAACAGACCATCATTGTTTTCATTACAGACAACAAGTGTGCCATGTTACCTGGTTCTAATATTCCGGTAAAGCGACTTAGTTTTTTTTGTTCAACATATATGACTCATATTATAGTTTAACATTTTTCCACCAATTTTCCTTATTCTGACTTTTTAGGTGTAAGATTATATAATTTCATTTTTTTATAGCTATGTTTCTTAGATTTAATAAAAAGGAAACTATTTTAAATTATAAAGTTTGAAACTTAAATATATGCAAACTGTATATTTGTTAATTGTAATATTATTTATTTTTTTTAAGTTCAAAAGTAAATTACTATAGTTCCATTATGAGTTCATGGTTTTCATGAATAAAAGTTTAAGTCCTGCCATCTATATTCATTTTGGTAAAAGAAAAATGATTATTGGTTTTCAATTATTTTATCTATAAATTAGCGTTAATTGTGATATTTTTTGTCAACAGGTTATGGAAAAGCAACAAGGAGATGTGTCAGAGGTTTTATCGTCAAGGAGGTTTCTTAGCCCAGTTGGATCACGTGCTCCAACTTGCAGAAACAGTTGTGAAACTTGCACCCCCTCCCTGCACACCAGTCCTCATTCCAGGGCCCACACCAGAATCAATGGTGTGGAAGTGCGAGTGCAAGGATAAGTTATACGATCCAATTGGTTAATATTAATTTATGTTTTATTTAATTTTATAAATTTACGATCAATAATTGAGGCTCTTCTCTATGGTAATTAGAGTCTTCTTTTTTATTATATTTATGGGGTCTCCATGCTTATGAATGTTTGGTTAATGGGTTTGAAGTTTATTTTATTCATTTTGCATTTTCCCTTTTTGTTGCAAATACTTAAATAATTTTTTAGAAATAAATTATGTAACGAATTAATATTTAATATTTAATATTTTTCGATTTACATTTTTATTTTTTATTTATAATAATGTCCATAATTAAGTTTATTAATCATAAAAAGATTTAAAAAGTTACAAGTAGTATCAAAATGACTCTAAACCAGAAAGAGGTATATAGTATTATGGAGTTTTATAAAATCGATGAAATTTAAAGAAAATTTTTTTCCACCTTATTCAAAAAAAAATTATTTAGTTTTTATATCATTTTTTACAATAACTAATAATTTTAGATATTAGTAAGAGCTTGTTTTACAATTGGAGAAAAAGACCATATAAAAGCTTATTTCCCAAAAGTAAAAAATATTATTATTGAAGAAAAAATAATTAAAATTTTATTTCACAAATAATTTTTTATATTAAAATAAATTTTAAATAATAGGAAAAACATATTTTACCAAATAAAAGTTAAATCTGTAATAAATAT
Source organism: Lathyrus sativus (assembly GCA_963859935.3). Classification (NCBI taxonomy): domain Eukaryota; kingdom Viridiplantae; phylum Streptophyta; class Magnoliopsida; order Fabales; family Fabaceae; genus Lathyrus; species Lathyrus sativus. The sequence goes on along the minus strand of CAWUDS030000518.1, from coordinate 22,197 downwards.
TAATATCATAAAAGCCAAAAAAATTAATACTAAAAAATTCACCTAAACATTTCTCAAATTTCCTATATCTTTATTATTTCCGTTAGCTTAAATAAATATTTTTCATTGCTAAAAAATTGTAGGTAATATAAATATAATAAATTTAATAAAGGATATAAAAGAAAGCAAGAATCAATAAAATGATTCATACATGATATCTAGTTCACTCCCATAAAATAAAATTTTAAATTTGGCTATTCAATGCCGATGAATTCACTAAGGAAAACTACTAATAATTGGAAAATACACTCGTTATATTAAAACATTGTCTTAGTATATCCTTTGAGCAATTCACCCACAACTAAGCTAACTTAAAGATAAAATGAATGGGAACTTTTAAGATTATTCTTTTACAAAGAGGATAAAATTTCTCACAAATACCAGCGAAATATCTTTCAATAAAAGGATAAATATTTTGCCAAAATGTTCGCATGGTTTGTTAGAGTAATTTTATCGAAGATGTCTCTAAGGTTCTATATTAACTTAAAGTCACTTTTAGTGGTAGGCGTCGTATACTGTCTTTATTATTCTTTGATATATTATATAGTTGTTCATATTGTTGGATCCTTAGGATGATTAATGGTAATGGAGCATATATATATATATATATATATATTTATATATATATATATATATATATATATATATATATATATATATATATATATATATCTCCCTTGTTGAATTCTTATATTTTGTATGATCTCTTAGTATTGGCAAGTCTGTATAAAAGATTTCATAATGTTGTCCTTCTTATGTATCAAAAAATAACATTAGAACATAAGATTAAATAATTAGAATGAGTGAGCAAGATGCGATCATTAAAAAGCCCGAAAAAAAAAAGCTTAATTTATTTTTCAACAAACAACCTCGATCAAATCATATCCTGTTCAATGCATCACAAATGGTTGATTACCTAGTAAATTATGTTGCCATATGGTGTATTTTTTAACTTCAAGACTTCTGCCAAAAATTGATGCTCTACATCCAACTCCTTGCTTGTCTTACTTCACAATAAAAACTTAACGCTGATCATAATAAATTTGTTCTCCTATTCCTTATTGTCAAAAAAGTTAATCAAATTCTTTAAAACAAATTGATCCTTAGAAATTGCTTCTTATGTATTTTTCTAGAAGCATCCAAATAATAACATTTTTTAATTTTTTATAAAATATTAAATAATTATAAAAAATAAAAGAAAGAAATTAAATTATTGTAAGATAATGAAAAGTATTCGATATAAAAATTTAGAATTAGAACTAATAATATCTCCATAAAATATATTTTTAAAGATTTTATTACGATTACTAGAAATTCTTGTACCGAGTAATTCCAAAATATGAACAAAACTCATAATCAAATGCATGTAACTAATACCTTATAAATACAACGAATTAAGGAAAAAGAATAAATTATACTAAATTTAAGAAATGAACGATTATTCAAAATTCAAAAATTAAGATCGATAATATCTTTATTAGTTAACATTTACAAAATTTCCTAAAAATAAAATAAAAGGTATTACACAAAAAAAGAACTACATGAAAGTAATAAACTCCTAAAAAATACAGTATAATATTTTACAATATATATTGAGGTAGTGATTCCTTATTCTCAATAACAAAAATAAGATATTTTTTATCGTCATACAAAGAAAGAGAGAATTTCCATTATGTTTTTGAGAAAAACACAACTTTGTCATTTCACATGTGTCATACTCTCAATTTTCTTAATAACTTTTAGCAGTATTATTGCTTCATCCGTTACATGTAGAGGCATCAATTCTTTGAAATTTATTATTCAAATCTCATATCATATAGTTTAATTTTTGATTAAAAATTATTTTATGTAAAATCTTCTATTAAATAACAGACCATCATTGTTTTCATTACAGACAACAAGTGTGCCATGTTACCTGGTTCTAATATTCCGGTAAAGCGACTTAGTTTTTTTTGTTCAACATATATGACTCATATTATAGTTTAACATTTTTCCACCAATTTTCCTTATTCTGACTTTTTAGGTGTAAGATTATATAATTTCATTTTTTTATAGCTATGTTTCTTAGATTTAATAAAAAGGAAACTATTTTAAATTATAAAGTTTGAAACTTAAATATATGCAAACTGTATATTTGTTAATTGTAATATTATTTATTTTTTTTTAACTCAAAAGTAAATTACTATAGTTCCATTATGAGCTCATGGTTTTCATGAATAAAAGTTTAAGTCCTGCCATCTATATTCATTTTGGTAAAAGAAAAATGATTATTGGTTTTCAATTATTTTATCTATAAATTAGCGTTAATTGTGATATTTTTTGTCAACAGGTTATGGAAAAGCAACAAGGAGATGTGTCAGAGGTTTTATCGTCAAGGAGGTTTCTTAGCCCAGTTGGATCACGTGCTCCAACTTGCAGAAACAGTTGTGAAACTTGCACCCCCTCCCTGCACACCAGTCCTCATTCCAGGGCCCACACCAGAATCAATGGTGTGGAAGTGCGAGTGCAAGGATAAGTTATACGATCCAATTGGTTAATATTAATTTATGTTTTATTTAATTTTATAAATTTACGATCAATAATTGAGGCTCTTCTCTATGGTAATTAGAGTCTTCTTTTTTATTATATTTATGGGGTCTCCATGCTTATGAATGTTTGGTTAATGGGTTTGAAGTTTATTTTATTCATTTTGCATTTTCCCTTTTTGTTGCAAATACTTAAATAAATTTTGAGAAATAAATTATGTAACGAATTAATATTTAATATTTAATATTTTTCGATTTACATTTTTATTTTATATATATAATAATGTCCATAATTAAGTTTATTAATCATAAAAAGATTTAAAAAGTTACAAGTAGTATCAAAATGACTCTAAACCTGAAAGAGGTATATAGTATTATGGAGTTTTATAAAATCGATGAAATTTAAAGAAAATTTTTTTCCACCTTTTTCAAAAAAAATTATTTAGTTTTTATATCATTTTTTACAATAACTAATAATTTTAGATATTAGTAAGAGCTTGTTTTACAATTGGAGAAAAAGACCATATAAAAGCTTATTTCCCAAAAGTAAAAAATATTATTATTGAAGAAAAAATAATTAAAATTTTATTTCACAAATAATATTTTATATTAAAATAAATTTTAAATAATAGGAAAAACATATTTTACCAAATAAAAGTTAAATCTGTAATAAATATTAATATCATAAAAGCCAAAAAAATTAATACTAAAAAATTCACCTAAACATTTCTCAAATTTCCTATATCTTTATTATTTCCGTTAGCTTAAATAAATATTTTTCATTGCTAAAAAATTGAAGGTAATATAAATATAATAAATTTAATAAAGGATATAAAAGAAAGCAAAGAATCAATAAAATGATTCATACATGATATCTAATTCTCTCCCATAAAATTAAAATTTTATATTTGGCTATTCAATGCCGATGAATTCACTAAGGAAAACTACTAATAATTGAAAAATACACTTGTTATATTAAAACATTGTCTTAGTATATCCTTTGAGCAATTCACCCACAACTAAGCTAACTTAAAGATAAAATGAATGGGAACTTTTAAGATTATTCTTTTACAAAGAGGATAAAATTTCTCACAAATACCAGCGAAATATCTTTCAATAAAAGGATAAATATTTTGCCAAAATGTTCGCATGGTTTGTTAGAGTAATTTTATCGAAGATGTCTCTAAGGTTCTATATTAACTTAAAGTCACTTTTAGTGGTAGGCGTCGTATACTGTCTTTATTATTCTTTGATATATTATATAGTTGTTCATATTGTTGGATCCTTAGGATGATTAATGGTAATGGAGCATATATATATATATATATATATATATATATATATATATATATATATATATATATATATATATATATATATATATATATATATATATCCCTTGTTGAATTCTTATATTTTGTATGATCTCTTAGTATTGGCAAGTCAGTATAAAAGATTTCATAATGTTGTCCTTCTTATGTATCAAAAAATAACATTAGAAGATAAGATTCATAACATTAGAACATAAGATTTCATAATGTTGTCCTTCTTAGGAAGATTTAATAATTAATTTTATTATCACTTTCAATCAACAATTATATCAAAACAAAGTAATCATTAACAATTATCCATCAACAATGTCATTATCATCAATTAATTTCCACAATTCATCACTAACAATTATCCATCAACAATGTCATTATCATCAATTAATTTTCACAATTCATAACTAACAGAGTGTTATCGGCAAACTTATAATTACTTGTTCCGAATACTATAAAATCAAAGAGTATAATAATCATCTTTCCATCATATTTAAAAAATGTTTAAAATAATAAAATATCAAATATATATTTGACTCTCAATATTCTTTATTATATCCAATAAATATGTATATATGAAATCACAAAATATAGCATGAATACAAATGAAAAACTAATAATAACGACATTAAAAATTTATAAAAAATTATAAAAGATACATTTAAAATGGGATGATAACTATAAATACTGAAAAATATAATTATACACATATAATTACGCACATAAAACAAACTACTTAAAAAATGAATCAAGATAATTTAATAAAAATAAATATATAATTATATATAATATCGTGAGATTACATTATTACCCCAGACCGTCCTCAAAACTAGTAAGTTTATATTTTTTTAAAAACCCATAAAAATATTATGTTTTTATATCAAAATAAACAAAAATACAAATGTTCAACTCTTCCAAACACACTTAGTGTCAACAACTGACACTTTATTTACCCTTTTTTTTCACAATATAATTTATATATCTCTCAAAACAATTAGAAAAGTAATTTTAAAAAAATAATATCGCCTATTTAAAACTAAAATTTCTATAATTTTCATTCAAAAATAAATAAATAAATTTAATAATCACGAGAATACATTTATACCAAATACCCTATTAAAAACTATGTAATAAAATATTTATGGTTAATATTAATTTGTGTTTATGTTTTATTTAATTTTATAAATTTACATGTATATTTGTTACTTGAAATATTATTTAGTTTTTTAAAATAAAAAATAAATTACTACAATTCCTTTATAAGTTCATCGCTTTCATGAATAAAAGTTTAAGTCTTGCCATCTATATTCATTTTGGTAAAAGAAAAATGATTATTGTTTTTCAATTATTTTATCTATAAATTAGGGTTACTTATGATATTTTTGGTCAACAAGTTAAGGAAAAGCAACCCGGAGATGTGTCAGAGGTTTTATGAGAGTCTTCGATTAAAGGTGTCAAGTATACGTCTATGTCATTCTCTGGTTGTTTAGGCCCAGGAATTAACATAGATAACATCATGTACTCATGCTTCATACATAGCCATGGAGGTAGATTATAAATCATAATAATCACAGGCCATGTGGTATGTGAGATACTTTAAAGACCATGTGGGTTCATTCAATCAGTAGATAATGTCAAGCGAAGGTTTCTTGCTTCTTCTCCAAAATCAGGATAATCATTATCAATTTTCATCTATTATGGTAAATCTTCCGGATGTCAAAAATTTCCATCTATAATTCTTTCATCTACATGCCAAGTCAAGTGTTGTGCATCGGTTTCACTACAAAACATGCATCTAAATCTCGAAATTATAGGAAAACACCATAAGATTTTTGCTGGAGACAATTTTTTTCTTATATAGAGAGACACTGCATTTAGGGAACTCATTTAGGAAAAGCAACCAGGAGATGTGTCAGAGGTTTTATTAGAGTCTTCGATTAAAGGTGTCAAGTATACGTCTATGTAATTCTCTAGTTATTTTGGCCCAGAAATTAACATAGATAACATCATGTACTTATGCTTCATACATAGTCATGGAGGTAGGTTATAAATCATAATAATCACAGGCCATGTGGTATGTGAGATACTTTAAAGACCATGTGGGTTCATTCAATCAGTAGATAATATCAAGCGAAGTTTTCTTGCTTCTTCTCCAAAATAAGGATAATCATTATCAATTTTCATCTATTATGGTGAATCTTTCGGATGTCGAAACTTTCCATCTATAATTCTTTCATCTACATGCCAAGTCAAGTGTTTTGTATCGATTTCACTCCAAAACATGCATCTAAATCTTGAAATTATAGGAAAACACCATAAGATTTTTGCTGGAGACAATTTTTTCTTATATAGAGAGAGACAATGCATTTAGGGAACTCATTTAACGATGCATATTCATTTCGAAACAAAATACAACCATTTGGACAAGCATGTATCTTATCACAGCTCATGCCAATAGAGAACAACATTTTTTTTGCCTCATAGGTTCGATTGGGAAGTACATTATCATCTGGAAGCATATCTTTCATAAGGGCTAATAACTCTGTGAAACTTTTATCCGACCATCCATTGTCCACCTTTAAGTTGTACAACTTTAATACCGCAGACAATCTTTTGAATTTAATGCAACCTTTATACAACAGTTTCTCAGCATCGCTTACCAACCTCTCAAACATTTTGGGACAATCCTGAAGATCTTCTTCAACTGCTTCTGCAATCTCTTCGACTCGATCACAATCATATGTATTTGTGCCATTGTCGTTTGAAGCATAGGTCGTATTATTCCCCGGTTCAACATTCTCGTTACTTATATCACCATGTAATATCAAACATGTATAACTTCGATCAATTCCATGCCTTTTCAAATGTGATTCCAATTGAATTGCTTCAATCTGACGCCCATAACGAATTCTGATACCCCATTCTCTTACTCTTTTGGCAATCTATTGGAAGACATCCATTTTTTATTCATGGTTTTACTAAGTTAGCTAAACAAAAACACTAATTATCCATGCAACTATAGCAAAAGAACATCTATTTACCTGTAGAGAAGTCAACAACTTCTGGAACCACACAGAGTAAGATTCTTGGAAACTATCAGAATTTCACTCTTCACAAGTAACCCCTATAGCATGCAAATTCACTAAGTTAGTAACTGATGGTGTATCAAATATAACAGGACAAACTTAGTATATAATAGGACAAACAAGATATATCGGAGAAACAAGTCAAAGTCTCAAGAATCAAATTTAGTAAACATCAACACTTCCTTCAATTAAGCAACATGGAATCGACGTGCAAATTCAATCACATTAATTCAAGTAGCATGGTATACATTAATTCAATACTTAATGTTTCAACTCAAGTAAGTCACAAAAAACAACTTCATCACTTAGTTCAATTAACTTCAAAGTTCTATCCAACAAAGAATCATCAATTCGAGCATAAAACAATCATCAAAATTATCAATTCCACATTTAAACTCAATAGCAACTTCAACCTCAACAATTAACTATTAATTTCATCACTATTCATCATCTTCAACCTCAACAATTAATAATTAATTTTATTATCACTTTCAATCAACAATTATATCAAAACAAAGTAATCACTAACAATTATCCATGAACAATGTCATTATCATTAATTAATTTCCACAATTCATCACTAACAATTATCCATCAACAATGTCATTATCATCAATTAATTTCTACAATTCATCACTAACATTCAACATCAACTTACAAAATTAACACCAATATTTTCAAAATAAAATCACAACAAATATCACTATTCATCATCTTCAACCTTACTACAACAGTTTCAAAATCAAATTCTCACAACAACCATATCAACACTATCAACGTCTTGCTCAAAATAGGAAAAGAAGACATACCTTGCTCAAAATGAAAGAGTTCCGAAACAAAAAGGAGGATTTATGAAGGAGGGAGTATGTTGTGGAGGAGGGAGTTGCGAAGAGAGGGAGATATGATCGGCGGAGGAAGTTACGACGGAGATACGACGATGATAGTAGAAAAGAGAGAGAAAGACAGGGAGTAGCGTGAGGGAGATACGGCGGTGGGAGTAGAAACGAGAGAGAAAGAGAGAGTATCTAAGTTGTTTTCAGAAATTAGGGTTCTACAGTATTAACGTGATTCTGTTTTTATTTTTCAGAAATTAAACACCTAAGGCAGCACTTTTAGAAAGCGCTTTCTTATGTATAAAATTTAGCATCGCTTTTTTTATTAAAAGTGCTTTGTTTTCATAGGCTTATAGCAGCGCTTTCCAAAAGCGCTTTCTATGGTTGAGTTTAGGAATGACCCTTAGCAGCGCTTTTCAAAAGCGCTTTCTAAAGGGAGCCTTTAACTGCGCTTTCCAAAAACGCTTTCTAAAGTGTAGCCTACGTAAGGCCTTTACCAGCGTTTTTTTTATAGTTTCTTTTTATTTTTAAACTTATAGCACAGCTTTAGTGTAAAAGCGCTGTCTATTTAGTGCTGCCAAAAATTAATTTTGGCGTAATGAATATACTCCATTTTTACCATCTAATGATATATTTATTACTATTAATATTATTGTCAATTTGGCCAATAATTATATTCAAGAATAAATAATACTTTATATGTATATATCTAAATATAAATATAAAAATATCATATAAATATATGATCTACAATTTAGAAATGACATTTTATTCATTTTTGTTTTGGCTATATCAAAATAATTTGATAATAGTATAAATAAGATATAATTAAGAAATTAAAATAAATTTCTTTGTAACCGTAAGAATATAAAACTTTTTATATTTATTAAATGAAAAATTAGAGAGACAAACTACTTTAATATAATTGTTTCCGCTATAAATAAAAAATAAACTATTATCAACTTATAATAAAATAAATCACATGTTGAATAATATAAAGTAAAATTATCAATTGATTACAATAAAATAAATCATATATAAGATTTCATTTTATTATGATCACGACAATTTAAAATTAAAAAACTAAATAAATATTCATTATAACTTATAACTCATTGTTCCTGATTACTTCAAAAATAAAGAGTATAATAATCATCTTTCCATCATATCTAAAAAATGCTTTAAATAATAAAACATTAAATATATATTTAACTCTCAATATTCATTATTATATCCAATAAAAATGTATGTATAAAATCACAAAATATAGCATGAATAAAAATAAAGAAAATTAATCACGATATTAACAATTTATAAATATTTATAGATTATACACATAAAACAAACTACTTAGAAAATAAAACAAGATAGTTTAATAAAGATAAATATCTAATTATATAAAATATCAGGGTGTTACATTATTATCCCCTTACAATAGTTTGTCCTCGAAACTAGGAAGTAAATATTTTTTTTAAAATACCTATTAAAATATTATATGTTTATATCAAAGTAAACAAAAATACAAAAGTTCAACTCTTCCAAACATAGTCTAACAATTTTATTACCTTTTTTTTCCTCATAATCCAATTCATATATCTCTCACAGCAATTATACGATAAACTTTTAAATATATATATATATATATATATATATATATATATATATATATATATATATATATATATATATATATATATATATATATATATATATATATATATATATATATATATATATATATATATATATATATATATATATATATATATATATATACCTTCTTTAAAATTAAAGTTTCTAAACTTTTTATTTAAAAATAAATTAATATGTTTAATAATAACGAGAATAAATTGATATCAGTTACCATACTAAAAACTATGTAAATAAAATATTTGTGGTAAACATTTATTTTAGCCATATAAAGTCTTTAAAATAAAATTTATTCAACCATTTGTTTTTCAATAACATTTTAATAACATTATTCGAAAATAAAAATATTTATAACTGATTTATATGTTTTAAATAATTTATTTCAATGTTCAAATAATATTTAAAAAGTTTATTTTAGCAATCTTTGTTTTACATGCATATATATACAACATTTAAAAATTTATATATTTATATATTCTCATTTTCTTTTTTTTAAATTCCGCAATCATAATTTCTTATAAATAGTTGACTTTTATAAGAATCTGATTTTATATTAAATTAAAATAGTAATATAAATACCACAAAATATTAGCAATAACCTTTTTCAAATTGAGAAGGATAATTGTAGAACATTTGCTTTAAAAAATTTAAATGTTTATTTTATTTTTATTTTTACTTTTAGAAAAATATATCATAATTTTCATTAAATTCTAACTTTACAAATTGAGAGCAGCAAAACTAGATATCTTATTAAATTCTAACTTTTCATAATTGAGAGCAACAAAAGATCAAAAGAAATCTTATTTTCCTAAACTAATTCTAAATCACAATTTTTTAAAACGTTAATAATTATTTCTTACACTAAGTAATTCAAAATATTGTTTTTTAATAGATAAATCTTTTCAAATCATAACATACCATAAATTCAATGATTCTTTTTAACTGTTACATAAAAATCTTCAAATATTCTAAGTTATTTAAAAAAAATTGATTTAAATTATAGTTTCTGTTAAATATTACTCATATTTAATAAAATATTTTTTTCTAATAAATTACTCTAAATAAAATAAACACTAGGTAGTTATGACAGTAATCTTTATTTCAAACATATTATTCTTCTTTATTTGATCATGTGTAGAATTACCAAGTTTAAATTTCTAACTTGGAGTGTAAATACTTGGAGTGTAAATACTTTTTTTTATCTCCTCTTTAACAAAAAAAAAAAAAAAAGCTATCGATCATCGATGAACCAAAATTTTAAATTCATTAAATATTTCAAAGAAATAAACAATAACAAATTCATATTCTTTATATATCTACAACAACAAAAAAATAACTCAAGAACATGCACACATTCTACACAAAAAGGAACAATGTTTTATATATATTGTTTTTTTACATTAACTAATAATTTTAGATATTTGTAAGAGCTTGTTTTACAACTGGAAAAATAGACTTCATAAAAGCTTATTTCACAAAAGTAAAAAAATAGTAAAATTGAAAAAATTCTTAAACTAAAATTTTATTTTACAAATAATTTATTATATTAAAATTAATTTTAATTAATAGAAAAAATATATTTTACAAAATAACAATAAAATCTACAATAAATGTTGATATCATAAAAGTCCAAAAATTAATATTCAAAAACTCGCCTAAACATTTTTCAAATTTCCTATATCTCTATCATTTCTGTTAAACTTAAATAAATATTTTTTATTGTTGAAAAATTGTAGATAATATAAATTTAATAAAGGATATAAAGGAAACAAATAATGTATTATCTGAATTTATTGGATGGTGATCAAACAAAATATCGTGATATGAAGAAAATAGTTGATACGTAAGTGATGAGATATATTGTTCTGAATAATTATCTTTATTTATTATGTGAGATTGTTCTAAATATTCGTTTATATTATGTTAGAGCTATACAAATATTCTGATCACAAAAAGAAGCAAAATTGCCAAAAAGGAAGGCTAACAACATTAGCTGGATCAGAGTGCAGGTATATTTTCACAATTTTGACTGTTATAGTAATTCTACTTGATAAAACTAGTTAAACTATATATCTTGATAATCGTTTGTTTTTTTTTCTAATTCTAGGCGCGTTCGCTGGCCTGCTCGCCTAGCGAGCAAGCTAGTGAAGCCTTCGCTGGCACGTTCGCTACCTGCTCGCCTATCGAGTGTGACAGCATTTTGGTGGTTTGCATGTTGTCTTGGTTTCCTTGCCCATTTCTTTTGTCTTACTCTTCACTTGTTTTGTGACTAATTCCTGCGCGATAACACACAAATCAAAGGTACCAAGAGATTTTCTCTTAATGTTGCAAACCAACCAAAACAAGAGTGATTTTCAACACTTAATTGACGAAAATGAGTGAAAGATGGCAAAATTTGATAGATCAAATAAGTGAAATTTGGCGTCTAACACATAGTAGAAGACTTGTTTCTATGAATGACCTCAAGTTAAAGAGTTTAAAGACACATGATTTCCATGTTATAATGGAACACTTTCTACCAATAGGTATACGTTCTATTTTTCTAGAAAAAGTGAGAAGCGCAATAACTAAATTGTGTTTTACCTTCAGGTCAATTTGTAGTAACGTGATCGATCCTGAGATCTTACCAACATTGCAAAAAGAAATAGTTATTACTTTGTTTGAGCTTGAAATGTATTTTCCTCCATCATTGTTTGACATAATGGTACATGTAGTTGTTCATCTTGTGAAAGAGACACAACTGTGTGGACCAGCTTATACGAGATGGATGTACCCTGTTGAATGTTATATGAAAATATTGAAAGGGTATGTTAAAAACCAAAGTCGACCAGAGGGTTGTATTGTTGAACGATACATTTTTGAAGAAGCGGTTGAGATGCAAGATTACAATCCAACTTCGACTCCAGCTGAGCCCAAAATACAACTGTTGAAAGAATCAAATGAAGATGATGTTGATCTAACGCAGTACAGAAGACTCATTCGATCACTTCGATACCTTTGTCACACAAGGTATGATCTAGCATACAGTGTGAATATGGTAAGTAAATTTATGCAGAAGCCAAAGGTATCAATCCTAGCAACGACGAAGAGGATACTAAGGTATCTGAAAGGAAGTCTCTACTATAATATTTTGTTTCCTGCAGCTGATGAAGGAAGGGAATACAAGTTAGTGGGATACACCGACTCAAGTTGGTGCAGTGATATTGAGGATAGAAAATCCACAATAGGCTATGTGTTTATGTTAGGTGGTGCACCAATTACTTGGAGTTCGAGAAAAGAGCCAGTAGTGGCATCGTCGTCGTTGCGAAGCATAATACATATCTGATTTTCTCTGTGCATGTCAAGCAACATGGATGATGAACTTGGTCGAAGAGATTACAACAAAGAGTCATGGAGCAATTACCATAAATATCAACAGCATGTCAGCTATTAACCCGGCGAAAAATCCGATAGCACATGGGCGAAGCAAGCACATCAAAATGAGGTTCTGCTATCTTCAAGAGTAGGTAGCAGAAGAAAAGATGAACTTGGAACGCTGCAGAACTGAGAATCAGATTGTAGATATCATGAAAAAAGGAGTACAAGTAGAAGTGTTTGAGAAGTTAAGGTCTATGATGAATATAGATAGATTAGACACAACGAATTAGGTGGTGTTTTGAAAATGTAATTCCTTGTGTCGAAGTAGGTGTAGCTCGACTGAAACAAAGATATATATATAGTTTTATATGGAGTTTTATTATGGTAAAAATTAGAAGGACAGACTACTTGAATATATATATATATATATATATATATATATATATATATATATATATATATATATATATATATATATATATATATATATATATATATATATATATATATATATATAAAGTAAAAATTATGGTGACCTTTGATTAATATGGAGTTTCATAACATGGATCAAATATTTATTTGCAATTATACTTCTTAATTATATGATATATAATATAATTCATATTATAAGAAATATTACTCATAATAGCATTTTGAAATATACTGAATTTTGATGAGAAAATGATATATTTATCACTATTAATATTATTGTTAATTTGTTCGATAATTATATCAAGAATAATAAATCCTTTATATGTATATATGAAAATTTGAACCAATCATACAAACAACATTGCTTGCTCCCATTTCTACCTAGGATCAACCAATTCCAAGAAGATAGTTTAATGTCGAAAACATCTGAGTAAGTACATTATTGAAAATAAATTCATTTCTAGATCTCCAAATACTCTAGCAGGTAATAAACCAAATCGTATTTACTCTATTCGCTTGACACCGGCCACTAAGGCTCGAGTTTCACACCTTCGCGTGAGAGTAACAACAATTTTCAGAAATTATCTCTATATCAGCCCATTCACAAATCTTTTTCCAAACCTGTGTAGATTTAATGCACGAGAAGAAGAGCTGGGATACGTCCTCGAGGCTACTAGAACAAAACACGCAATCTAAGTCTTGCTCGGAATCAAACACCCTTCTTTTTAATAAATTAGATTTAGTTGACAATCTATCAAGCGCCAATCTTCAGCTGAGAGTTTGAACTTTCGCCGGAATAACCGTCTTCCAGAGAGACTCAAGATGGGATGCACATTCGAAACTAATATCTTGATCAGAGAAGGAGGAAGATAGAACTGAATGTAAAGAACTAACCTTGAAAGACAAAGAAACATGAAGAAGCCAACGCCATTTGTCGGACTCGCCGAGGATAACTGAGACATTTTCCAGCAATTTACAGCAATCAGACCAGTCTGGTTCACGAGGGATGTCTAAATCGATCAAAGAATCTCTCAATTTTCAATTCCACTGCCCTTCCTCCCAGTATCCCATTTCACTAACGGACACTATCTTCATAGAGAAACACTGAAACCGGCCGTTAAATCTGACTTTAAACGGAAGCTCACCATTCCAAATTGACTGCCAAAATGCCACATCGTTACCTTCAACAACGGAATAGGCCGTGAATTTGCAGAAGTTGGCATGAGAATTTAGGGACGCGTTGGTCATAATATCTTTCATCCACAGCGAATCAGATTTTGAATTATCAACGTCAAGGTAAGTTTGCGTCTTGATACTGAGGTTGTCGTATCTGTTAGTGAGGGTCTTCCTCCATATTTCATTGCCGCCAGTTTGGAACCTCCAAAGCCATTTTGCCAACAAAGAACTGTTGAACCGACACACATGCTTAATACCCACACCATCATCTTCCTTAGATTTACAGACAAAATTCCAAGAAACCCAAGGAATAAATGTTTTGCTCGAGTTTCCAACCCATAAGAACCGACGTTGGATCGTAATAATATCCTTCACGACTTTATGGGGAGCCTTGAAGAAAGCCAGATAATGGATAGGTAGATTAGCTAGAACCGTATTAATGAGGGTGACTCTGCCCCCCATAGACAGATTTATCCCATTCCAGTTGGATAATTTATTCCTCAAACAAATCAGAACCGGCTTCCAGAAAGAGTAGCGACGATGGTTGCCGCCAACAATGATACCAAAGAAACTAAACGGCAACTTTCCGAATTTACAGTAAAGAAATTCTTCAGCAGCCACAAGAAAATCAAGTTCTACTCGAAAGCACGAAGAATAGCCTTGAAATCCCAAATATTAGACGTCGAGTCGTCTCCAATAAGCAGAGTATCATCAGCGAATTGAAGAATACTCACGGTTGGTTGAACATCAATTTTGAATTGAGATAGCATATTACCGGCAATCGTTGATTTCACCAAGCTCGACAGCCCCTCTGCAGCTATAGCGAACAGGAACGGAGCAAGGGGGTCGCCCTGCTTTAGCCCCCTACCAGCCCTAAAGTCCTTCGAGGGACTACCATTGATGAGAATAGAAACGTAACTATTGAAAACAAAACCACAGATCCATTTCATCCACTTAGTTCTGAACCCCATCTTTAAAAGCAGAGCATCTAGATAGAGTTAATCCACACAATCATAGGCTTTAGCAAAATCTACTTTGAAGAAAAATCAGTCTCTTTTGAATCTCTTAGCAAAGTCAGCCACCTCGTTAGCCAGCAGAACACCGTCGTAAATCTGTCGCTCCGGAATGAAAGCAGTTTGAAAGGGAGAAATAATTTTATGAATAACCATCCTGAGTCTACACGCAAGCATCTCTGATATTACCTTCAGAACACAGCTGACAAGGCTAATAGGCCAGTAATCTTCAAAATGTTAGGGATTTTTAGACTTCGGGACAAGTGAGATGAAGGAAGATGCAAAGGACTTCGGAAGGTAACCGGTATCGAAAAATTCCAAAATGCAGTTCGAGAAATCCTTGCCCACTATCTCCCAACAGTTTGAATTCTCATATTTTATGTCATATTTTGTATGATCTTTTAGTATTGACAAACCTGTATAAAATGTTTCATAATGTTGTCCTTCTTATGTATCAAAAAATAATATTAGAACATAAGATTAAAAAATTAAAATGAGTGAGCAAGATGCGATCATTAAAATGCTAAAAATAAAAAAGGCTTAATTTATTTTTAACAAACAACCTCGATCAAATCATATATTGTTCAATGTATCACAAATGGTTGATTACACAAAAAAAATTATGTTGCCATATGGTGTATTTTTTAACTTCAAGGCTTCTTTCAAAAATTGATGCTCTATATTCAACTCCTTGCTTGTCATACTTCACAATAAAATTTCAACACTGATGATAAAAAATTTGTTCTCGTATTCCTTGTTGTCAACAAAATTAATCAAATTCATTAAAACAAATTGATTCTTAGAAAATGCTTCTTATATTTTTTTTGCCAGAACCATCCAAATAATAACATTTTAAAATTTTTAAAAAATATTAAATAATTTTATAAAATAAAAGAAAGAAATTCAATTAAAGTAAGATAATGAAAAATATTCAATATAAAAATTAAGCATTAGAACTAATAATATCTCCATAAAATAATCTTTTAAAGATTTTATTACGATTACTAGAAATTCTTGTACCAAGTAATTCCAAAATATGAACAAAACTCAGAATCAAATGTATGTAACTAATACCATATAAGTTACAACGTATTAAGGAAAAAGAATAAATTATACTAAATTTAAATAATGAACGATTATTTAAAATTCAAAAATCAAAATCAATAATATCTTTATAAATTAACATTTATAAAGTTTCCTTAAAAAAAGGTATTACACAAAAAAAGGACTACATGAAAGTAATAAACTCCTAAAAAATACATTATAATATTTTACAATATATATAGAGGTAGTGATTCATTCTTCCCCCTAACAAAAGTAAGATAATTTTTATTGTCATACAAAGAAAGAGAGAATTTCCATTATGTTTTTGAGAAAAACACAACTTTGTCATTTCACATGTGTCTTATTCTCAATTTTCTTAATAACTTTTAGCAATACTATTGCTTCGTCCATTAAATGTAAAGGTATCAATTCTTTGAAATATATTATCCAAATCTCATACCATATTGTGTAATTTTTTATTTAAAATTGTTTTATATTATATCTTCTATTAAAAAACAGACCATCATTGTTTTCTTTACAGATAGTAGGTGTGCCATGTTACCTGACTCTAATATTCCGGTAAAGCGACTTTGCTTTTTTTTTTGCAATATATATGACTTTAATATTTTCCCACCAATTCTTTTTATTCTCACTTTTTCAGTGTAAGATTATATAATTTCATTTTTTTTATAGTTATGTTTCTTAGATTTAACTGAAAACTATTTTAAATTATAATGTTTGAAACTTAAATATATGCAAATTGTATATTTGTTATTTATAATATTATTTAGTTTTTTAAACTCAAAATAAATTACTACAGATCCAATATGATTTCATGGCTTCATGAATAAAAAATTAAGTCTTGTCTTCTATATTCATTTTGGTAAAAGAAAAATGATTATTGTTTTTCAATTATTTTATCTATAAATTAGGGATAATTGTGATATTTTTGATCAACAGGTTAATGAAAAGAAACAAGGAGATGTGTCAGAGGTTTTATCGTCAAGGAGGTTTCTTAGTCCAGCTGGATCACGTGCTCCAACTTGCAAAAACAGTTGTGAAACTTGCACTCCTTGCACACCAGTCCTCATTCCAGGGCCCACACCAGAATCAAGGGTGTGGAAGTGCGAGTGCAAGGATAAGTTATACGATCCAATTGATTAATATTAATTTATGTTTATGTTTTATTTAATTTTATAAATTTACGATCAATAATTAAGACTCTTCTCTATGGTAATTAGAGTCTTCTTTTTTATTATATTTATGGTGTCCCCATGCTTATGAATGTTTGGTTAATGAGTTTGAAGTTTATTTTATTCATTTTGCATTTCCCCTTTTTGTTACAAATAGTTAAATATTTTTTGAGAAATAAATTATGTAAGAAATTAATATTTAATTTTATTTAATTTGGATATCAAAATATTGGCTTAGTGTATTCTTTGAGCAATTCACCCACAACTAATCTAAATTAATGATAAACGTAACGAAACTTTTAAGATTACTCTTTTATAAAGAGAATAAAATTTCTCACAAATACGAGCAAATTGTCTTTCAATAAAAGAAAATAATATTTTGTCAAAATGTTCACATGGTTTATTAGAGTAATTTTTTCAAAGACGTCTCGAAGATTCTATATTAACTTAAAGTCACTTTTAATAGTAAGCTTACTTTAATGTCTTTATTATTCTTTGATATATGATATAGTTGTTCATATTATTGGATACTTAGGATGATTTATGGTAATGAAGCATATATATATATATATATATATATATATATATATATATATATATATATATATATATATATATATATATATATATATATATATATATATATATATATATATATATATATATATATATATATATATATATATATATATATGACTCTCTTGTTGTTGAATACTCATATTTTATGTCATAGTTTGTATGATCTTTTAGTATTGGCAAGTCAAAATAAAAGGTTTTGCAATATTATCCTTCTAAAAAAATCTCTGAACAACAAGAATACAACTCGAACCTAATACAAGACTGTTACATAAAATCGAACGGTAATTTAAACCAATCATACAAGCTGCAATGATTACTATCCTTTCTATGTAATATTAACCAATTCCATGAGATAACTTTAATATTGGTAACAATGTCCTCAACGTCAATGGTGACATTACTGAAAATAATGTTATTTCTAACCCTCCTTTAACTCCAGCAAGAAATGAATCAAATTGAGCTGACCTTGTTCTCTTTACAACGGCCCAGAAGTCTCGATTTCCAGGCCTTCGCATGAAGACTACAACAATTCTCCGAGATGTTCTCTTAATCCATCCATTCGCAAATCCTATTCCACACCAACGATGATTTAGAGCACGAGAAGAAAAGATGTGAAACTTCCTCGTAGCTTGACGATCAGAACGCACAATTCGAATTTTGGGAATAATCAATCACCCTTCTTTTCATCAAATTAGATCTGGTAGGCAGCCTATCAAGCGCCAACCTCCAAATAAAAGTTTGGACTTTTTTCGGTAACACCGTTTTCCAAAGGATCTCTAGAAGAGTAGCACTATCACTTCCAATATTGTGAACATAAGCAGAAGAGAATAAAGCAGTATAGAAAGAGCTTACCTTATACGAAAGCGAATCATGAAGAAGCCATTTCCAATTATCTGCGACATTGGTGTTGGCTGCCACCTGATCCAACAAATCACTACAATCTGTCCATTCTGGTTCAATATTGGATCCCTCATCTATCAACGTTTCTCTAAACTTTCCAAACCCACTTATCTTCCTCCTAATTTCCCATCTTGTTGACTGTCGAAACTTTCCTGGAACAGCCGCAAAAACCTACTTTTAAGCGGTAAATCTCCAATCCAATTAGATTCCCAAAACGCCATACTGTGACCTTCTCCAATAGTACAAGCCATAAACTTGCAGAAGTCCATATTGAAGTCGCAGGTTGAACTTGACAGAATATCCTTCATCCAACAAGAATCGAATTTCGAACTACCGACGTCGGCGAAAGTTTGCACCTCAATGCTCAAGTTGCCGTATCTGAGATTGAGCGTCTTTCTCCAAATTTCAATACCACCGTTTTGAAATCTCCACAACCATTTTGCTATAAAAGCATAATTAAAACGACCTACGTGTTTAATGCCAAGACCTCCGTATTCCATCGACTTACAGATGGAGTTCCAAGATATCCAAGAGATGAACTTTTTACTAGAGTTCCCAGCCTAGAGAAAACGCCGTTGGATTGCGATAATATCGTTCACGATTTTCTTGGGAGTCTTAAAGAAAGCCAAGTAATGAATAGACAAGTTAGCTAAAATCGAGTTAATGAGGAATACTCTACCTCCAATTGACAGATTTCTCGCAGCCCAATTTGATAGCTTACTCCTCATACGAGACAGAACCGGATTCCAGAATGAATGCCGACGATGATTTCCTCCTACCTAAAGACCGAGAAAATTGAACGGCAGCCTACCAGATTTACAGTGCAGAAATTCTTCAACTGCAACAAGGAAAGCAGGGTCTACTCCTATCCCATAAAGACAGCTTTTAGAAAAATTAATTTTCAAACCAGAAATCAATTCGAACACGCATAGGACAGCCTTGAAAGCCCATATATTCATAATCGAACCATCTCCTATAAGCAGAGTGTTATCGGCAAACTTATAATTAATTGTTCCGAATACTATAAAATCAAAGAGTATAATAATCATCTTTCCATCATATTTAAAAAATGTTTAAAATAATAAAATATCAAATATATATTTGACTCTCACTATTCTTTATTATATCCAATAAATATGTATATATGAAATCATAAAATATAGCATGAATAAAAATAAAAAAACTAATAATCACGACATTAAAAATTTATAAAAAATTATAAAAGATACATTTAAAATAGGATGATAACTATAAATACTAAAAAATATAATTATATACGTATAATTACGCACATAAAACAAACTACTTAAAAAATAAATCAAGATAATTTAATAAAAATAAATATATAGTTATATAAAATATCGTGAGATTACATTATTACCCCAGATCGTCCTCAAAACTAGTAAGTATACATTTTTTTTTAAAAACCCATAAAAATATTATGTTTTTATATCAAAATAAACAAAAATACAAAAGTTCAACTCTTCCAAACACACTTAGTGTCAACAACTGACACTTTATTTACCTTTTTTTTTCATAATATAATTTATATATCTCTAAAAACAATTACAAAAGTAATTTAAAAAAAATAATATCGCCTATTTAAAACTAAAATTTCTATAATTTCCATTCAAAAATAAATAAATAAATTTAATAATCACGAGAATACATTTATACCAATTACCCTATTAAAAACTATGTAATAAAATATTTATGCTTAATATTAATTTGTGTTTATGTTTTATTTAATTTTATAAATTTACATGTATATTTGTTACTTGTAATATTATTTAGTTTTTTAAAATAAAAAATAAATTACTACAATTCCATTATAAGTTCATCGCATTCATGAATAAAAGTTTAAGTCTTGCCATCTATATTCATTTTGGTAAAAGAAATAGGATTATTGTTTTTCAATTATTTTATCTATAAATTAGGGTTACTTATGATATTTTTGGTCATCAAGGTTAAGGAAAAGCAACCAGGAGATGTGTCAGAGGTTTTATGAGAGTCTTCGATTAAAGGTGTCAAGTATACGTCTATGTCATTCTATGGTTGTTTAGGCCCAGGAATTAACATAGATAACATCATGTACTCATGCTTCATACATAGCTATGGAGGTAGATTATAAATCATAATAATCACAGGCCATGTGGTATGTGAGATACTTTAAAGACCATGTGGGTTCATTCAATCAGTAGATAATGTCAAGCGAATGTTTCTTGCTTCTTCTCCAAAATCAGGATAATCATTATCAATTTTCATCTATTATGGTGAATCTTCCAGATGTCGAAACTTTCCATCTATAATTCTTTCATCTACATGCCAAGTCAAGTGTTGTGCATCGGTTTCACTACAAAACATGCATCTAAATCTCAAAATTATAGGAAAACACCATAAGATTTTTGCTCGAGACAATTTTTTTCTTATATAGAGAGACACTGCATTTAGGGAACTCATTTAGGAAAAGCAACCAAGAGATAATTTCATTTTTTTATAGCTATGTTTCTTAGATTTAATAAAAAGGAAACTATTTTAAATTATAAAGTTTGAAACTTAAATATATGCAAACTGTATATTTGTTAATTGTAATGTTATTTATTTTTTTAAAACTCAAAAGTAAATTACTATAGTTCCATTATGAGTTCATGGTTTTCAATTATTTTATCTATAAATTAGGGTTAATTGTGATATTTTTTGTCAACAGGTTATGGAAAAGCAACAAGGAGATGTGTCAGAGGTTTTATCGTCAAGGAGGTTCCTTAGCCCAGTTGGATCACGTGCTCCAACTTGCAGAAACAATTGTGAAACTTGCACCCCCTGCACACCAGTCCTCATTCCAGGGCCCACACCAGAATCAATGGTGTGGAAGTGCGAGTGCAAGGATAAGTTATACGATCCAATTGGTTAATATTAATTTATGTTTTATTTAATTTTATAAATTTACGATCAATAATTGAGGCTCTTCTCTATGGTAATTAGAGTCTTCTTTTTTATTATATTTATGGGGTCTCCATGCTTATGAATGTTTGGTTAATGGGTTTGAAG
>CAWUDS030000517.1:0-24612 GCA_963859935.3 Lathyrus sativus | reverse complement strand
CATCTTCCATGCACCAGAGAATTACAATATGGCAACCAAACCGCATTGTCGAAAATTTTGAGGCTAATCAAGGTTATACGAAAACCCCAATTAACCATGTGACACCGTAGTTTCGACAAGCACTTAGCCAACATTTCTCCATGCAATCCGGTCGACTTTGCTTTCACCCCAGATGACGACATTTATTGTTCGTTATATTTACATCCCGTCCATGGTTTTCGATGGGACGGAGAGATGGTAGGAGAAGACAACCTTACATACCTTGGTATATCTAGGATAACCCCAATAGGTTGGGGAAGTGAATTCAGTAATGATGACTGAGTTCGAAGTGCTAAAAATGATTTTGGCTTACATAGCCGAAAATAACTTACAAGCGGCCTTAGAGGCTTGTCGTACCCTAATTTTCGACCTTAAGATCCCACCTATTAGTGCATCGTCTTGCATGACATTATCAGGTTATAGGATCTTGTGTGCACACTGTATCACTAATCAGTTTGTGCAGGTGCATGTCTCAAGCAGAAATAATACTCAATTTCTCACTCAAATACTTCAGGGCATGACCAGTTGATCCTGACTTAAGATCATCCTCGGGTCTCTGCCTAATATGGGCTCCGCTTCTGGAATTCTTTCTCCATTCTTGGATTGCTGAATGAATTTTCTGGTCATATCTTATTAAAATTAAGATCAGTTTCTGGTTCCTGATTCAAAAGGTCATAGGATTCTCTACTAAGCGCTTTCATCATAATTACTCTGAAGCTTCAGTGTATAATCTAATGAGGATTAGGGCTAGCTTCATGTCGGTGTCAAGTATGGTCATTAGTGAAGGCAGATCATCATGAGTGAGATCATTAGAGTTAAAAGGTCATATGATTCAGGTTTCGTTCCAAGATTCATTTTTTCAAGAGATTACCCAAAGCATGATAAACTTTTTTCCTCAATAACTCAATCAGAGGATTTGTTATTCTGTTTGTCTCTTGTAATACAAAGTGTTCGTGAATGGAAGAATGGAATTAAAAATGTCAAGCTTGGTTGAAGAGGCACTTAATTGAACTTCTTGATAAGAGATTTAATTAAAACTGATCTTAAGGCCATGACCCATGATACCTTCAAGAAGTGGTCAAGCTAGTTAAATTCGAATTTTGTTTCAAGTCACATTGATTTGTAGGCCATATGAGGCATGTTCACAAAAGTTCCATGTCAAAAGTTACAGATTCATTTTATATATATATATATATATATATATATATATATATATATATATATATATATATATATATATATATATATATATATATATATATATATATATATATATATATATATATATATATATATATATATATATATATATATATATATATATATATATATATATATATATATATATATATATATATATATATATATATATATATATATAAAGGGGTCATGTTAATTGCTTGTGATTTCAAGTTCAAACGGATTCCAAATCCAAAATACACAAGAAGTTTCGACATTCTTTTATGATTCAAAAAAACCAGTTAAGAGTTTGGTTACGAGAGTTCATACGATTGAAAATCCAAAAGTTCGCGAAGTGAAACTCAAGAGAAGTGATTGACTAAGGATGTGGTACAAACTTCATCAGCATTTCAAGAAAAAACATACAAGTTACGATCCATTTTCTTAAAGTCATGTGAAATAAAAGCTTAAGGTTTACAAACTCAAATTAATTCAAGGGATCCAAAAAATTCAATGTTCTTTACAGATGTCAAAAGTCCTATTTAATTTCAAGTATAAAATACAAATCAATTCAAGCTTTCCATTTTGTTCTTCTTTCAAATTCCAACTTCAAGAGGCGTTCCATTCCATGATGAGAGTCTTAGAGGCAGGGGAAGATTCCAATAGTATCTCATTAGGAAGCCCCAGCAGCATATGCTCACCAACAAAACTTTGCTGCAAAAGAAAAAGAGGATGTCATTATGTGGAAAAGGTCACCTCATAACCGCGTACACTCCAAAACCGCCGGAGGGTCGTCGTCGTCGTTATCATCCCAAAGCAGCAACCCGAACACTTCGTAGCTTATCATTGAAAGCCATGGTGAAGAACATTGAGCGCGTGTAGGAGAACAGAAAGGGAAGTGGATTCAAACCCAGCGGTGGCCTTCACGCGATCACGACATCCACACACTACCCATGAGTCTTCTTCTTTGCATTGCTCCTCTCTAATTGTGTTAACTAGTCATCATCGTCGCCGTCGCTCCTCAACATTCGTCCATGGTAAATCTTTCCTTTCCGAGAATTGATTTTCGTGAGTTGATTTTGTTGTTTCGGTTCGGCATATATGATCTGCGTTTGCCCTCGTTAAAAAACGGCTTTGGGGACGGAGGATTTGGGGTTACCATTTGTTTGAAGAGAGAGTAAGGGAACAGGAGAAGAAGGAGGTGAACGTGTGGGTTGCGCTTTAGTTTGATGATTTCAGATTAAATCCATAGTTCCTTTCGATTAAAAATAGTTTTTATTCTTCAGATTAAACTTTGATATTAAGACCATGATTTTAGTTTGATGATTTCACTAATTTTGTTTTATTAAAATTAATCTTGTTTATGATTTGGGTTAAATTTTGATCCTAATTGGGATTAAAGATTTGATTAATATTTAGATAAATTTGATTAAAGACCTTCTTGACGACTGATTATAACTTTGGGAAAATTCTGACGGTTAATTAGACAAGCCCCCATGGAGTTTGTTTTGTTTACTCAATGTATGAACTTGTCATGTCACATCACACGTTCCTTCAGATGATTCCCTCAAGTGATAGAATTTCGTCCTGATTAATTGGTGTTTAAATTATACTTTAGGATTTGTTGCATGACCACATTAGGTTAATCTCCCTTGATCATAATTATAGATTTATAAGTTAGGCTAGTTCCCTTTGGATGGTAACTTGGACGAACTAACTTATAATTCAATCATATATTTCCCCCACAAGAGAATTAGACGTGATTCATCTTAATAGTGGAGAAGTAATTCTCCTACCCCATAATGTAGTCGAGAAAGACGTAGAATCTTTTCCGCTTGAGAGAGGTATATGGAATACTCATCAATAAATCCGAGTTCTAAGTCTTTCTCTCAATGTGACGCAAAGACCATCTCCTACAAGTTGTGGTGGTTAAGTCGAGTATTCTCCCTTAAGATGATGACTCGTCTCTTCTCCTAGAATCAATCAACTAACCTTATCTGTTTGGAACTTTGACCAACAATTAATGGTTCCTCAATCTCTTTAGGGGAACTACGAATACTCTGATTCCACTCCCGTCAGGATACGTAGGCACAAGATGCGATTTTCTGGTGAGTATACTTAGAAATAAATCACTAGGTCTTTCACCCTTAGCAAACAACAATATCACACAATAAAACAAGAGGTTCCTGTAGAGTACTACAGATTCTTAGGATGCTAGCACATTCCCTAAGTTTAACCAACCCATGAACCTTAGACTCTCTAGCTTTGCATTTGCATTGCATCTTGTGGGTAATTCGATCTTTTTCCCTTCCCTTAGACAAATTAAAGACCGATGGTGAACAATGAATTAAGATTCAAGTTGATTAATAATTTGATATCCAATTTTCGCTGCGACAAGGTTGAACTCGAAAATATGGCTTTCAAAACCAACCAAGAATCATTCAAAGGAGGTCCTGGTAAGGACTTCGATCCAGAACCACCTGATAAGGTTCAAGAAAAACAACAAGGCCAGAGGCTCGATGCCATCTATGATGACGAGTCTTTGGGTTTCAAGAAGGATTCATTGGTATCCAATATCAAGATGCTAGCACAAGATCCACTTGAAGTAATCGATCTAGGAGAGGGGGCAACAAAGAGGCCAACATACATAAGTGCCAACATCAGCCCACAACTCAAGGTTGAAGTGATCCAACTATTGAAGGAGTTTAAAGACTGTTCAGTGTGGGATTACGACGAGATGCTTGGTTTAAGCAGAGATCTAGTTGAACTAAGTTGCCAATCAAGTATGGGAAGAAACCCATCAAGCAGAATCCAAGGCGGTTTGCATCGAAAATTCTCTTGAAGATCAAAGAGGGGTTCGAAAGGCTTCTCCGATGTAAATTCTTTCGTACAACCATGTATGTCGAATGGTTAGAAAATAGTGTTCCTGTTATTAAAAGAATGGTTGTTTGAGGGTATGTATAGATTTTAGAGATTTAAATGCCACAACCCCAAAGGATGAATATTCAATGCATGTGGCAGAAATGTTAGTTGATTCCGCTGCAGGCCACGAATACCTTAGTATGCTTGATGGGTATTCGGGATATAAACAAATTTTCATTGCTGAAGAGGATGTCTCGAAGACAGCCTTTTGGTGCCCTGAGGCCTTAGGCATTTACGGATGGGTAGTGATGCCTTTTGGTTTAAAAATATTGGGGCAACATATCAAAGAGAAATGAATTCAATATTCCATGATTGTATAAAAACTTTTATGCAAATATACATTGATGATATTGTTGTTAAGTCTATTTCAGGGAAGAATCATATTGACCATCTTCGACAGTCTTTCAAAAGGATGAGAAGACATGGTCTAAAAATGAATCCTCTCAAATATGCTTTCTGTGTGCAGGCGGGAGATTTCTTAGGCTTTGTGGTCCACAAAAAAGGGAATCGAAATAAACTAGAATAAGACCAAGGCCATAATGAAGGCGAAAGCTCCATCAACAAAGAAAGAATTATAGTCACTATTGGACAAGATTAACTTCTTGAGGAGATTCACATCAAATCTCAATGGAAAGACTCAAGCTTTCTTACCTCTGCTTCGATTCAACAAGTTAGGGTTTGAATGAGGGCAACCTCAGCAAAAGAAGTCGATAAAATCAAGCATTACTTGAGTCATCCTCCAATTCTATCACCACCTTGTAGGAATAGGATCATGAGGTTATATGTATCTACATCAAATAAAACCTTAGGGAGCATGTTGGTCCAAGAGGATGAAAATGGTGTCTAAAGAGGCATTTACTACCTTAGTAGGGTTTTAAATGATGTAGAAACTAGGTATAACATAGTTGAAAAATTGTATTTATGCATGTATTTTTCTTGTGCGAAGTTAAAGCATTATATAAAACCAGATTGATGTTTATATTTCATCTCATTTCGATTTCATTAAACACATGTTTTCTAAACCAATTTTGCATAGTAGAATTGGTAAATGGGCATTAGCTTTAACTGAATATTCTCTAACATATATGCCTTTAAAGGTTGTTAAAGAACAAGTGGTAGCAGACTTTATAGTCGACCACTCAATAAATGAAAATAACATACACTATCTCAAGCTTTAGCCTTGGAAATTATATTTTGATGGCTCTAGCCATAGAGATGGGACCGGCGTAAGAGTGTAGATCATTTCTTCTGACAAAATTCCAAAAAAATTCAAGTATAAAGTCAAAGGTCTCTGCTCGAATAATGAGGCTGAATATGAGGCTTTAATAGCCAGACTTAAAATATTGTTGGAATTGGGGGCAACTCGAGTCGAAATAATGGGAGACTCAGAGTTAGTCATAAAACAAATCACAAAGGAGTACAAATGTGTTAAAGAAAACCTTATTATGTACTTTGTAATAGTCAATCGATTACTGAAAAGATTCAAAATGGTTAGTATTCCACACATACCTTGATTGGAAAATCAAGTGGCCAATGATTTGGCTCAGATTGCTTCAGGGTATAAAATTTCGAAAGAAAAATTACAAGATGCAATTGAAGTTAGAGGAATAGTTGTGTCAGTCAGATTGTCCCCATCAAATTTGGAAACAATAAAGCTAGGGTACGCTAATAAAGAAAATTTTGAAATCTTTGCAATAGATAGCTTGACGGACGGAGATTGAAGGAAACCGATAGTGGAGTATTTGCAAAATCCAACAGCGTCCATAGAGCAAAAAATCAGGTATCGTGCTTTAGGTTATGTTCTTCTGGGGAATGAGCTATTTAAAAAAACTCCTGAGGGAGTTTTACTTAAATGCCTTAGTGAAACAGAGGCATATTTAGCCCTTTCGACTGTCCACAGTGGGACATGTGGGGCACACCAGGTGGGCCACAAGATGAAATGGTTGTTGTTTCAACAAGGTATGTATTGGCCCACCATGTTAAAAGATTGTATCAAATTCGCTAAAGAGTGTCAATAGTGCCAAGTACAGCAGGTATACAACATGTTCCTACGAGTGAGTTACATTCCATAGTCAAACCATGGCCCTTTAGGGGTTGGGCTTTGTATTTGGTTGAGGAAATTCAACCAGCGTCGTCAAAAAATCAAAGGTACATTTTGGTAGGTATTGACTATTTTACAAAATGGATCAAAGCTACACCTTTGCCAAATGTCGACCAAGAAGATGTAATTGAATTCATCAAAAAAACATATTATTTATAGATTTAGAATCCCAGAGACCATCACAATAGATTAAGGATCAGTTTTTACTGGTCGAAAGATGCATGAATTCTCCAAGGAAATGGCTTTCAAACTATTAACTTCCACGCCCTATTACGCTCAGGCTAATGGTCAGGTCGAAGCAGCGAACAAAATAGTGATTAGTCTAATTAAGAAGCATGTGTGGGTAAGAAGCCTAGAAATCGGCACAAGACTTTGGATCAGGTGCTCTGGGTATGTCGAACTTCTCCCAAAGAATCGACTAATGCAACTCCGTTTCGATTAGCGTTTGGCCATGATGCAGTATTGCCAGTGGAAATTTACTTACAGTCAGCAAGGATCTAAAGGCACCATGAGATTCCATCAGAATCCTACTAGAACATGATGTTACATGAGTTAATTGATTTGGATGAAGAAATTCTTAATGCCTTGGAATTGTTAAGAAGGCAGAAGGAAAGAGTAGTGAAATCTTATAACAAGAAAGTGAAGGTCAAAATGTTTTCGCCAGAAAAATTGGTTTGGAAAGTAATTTTGCCTATGGATCGAAAAGATAGAGCCTTAAGTAAATGGTCCCCTAAATGGGAAGGCTCTTTTCAAGTCATACAAGTTTTTTCTAATGGCGCATATGAGATCGAAGAGTTAGATGAAGATAAAAGAATCTTGAAGAGTAATGGGAAATATTTGAAAAAATATAAGCCAACACTTCAAGAAATAAAAATAACTAAAGAGTAATCATGTTAAAAAAGACAAAGCTAATATGGTAGATAAAAAATGCCAAAATAGGCTTAATCCATTATAGGAAAAGGCCACAAAGGGCCAAAAGTCATGATTAATAAAAGAAGAAAAATACTATAGGATAACTTTAGAAGGAAAAAGAGTCTTTCATCTTTTCGTACTTTGACCTTTAAAGTATCAGGCGGCATTCGCAAAGAATTTTGTTGGTCGAGAGAGTTTCAAACTTTTTCCCAAGTTGTTGAGCTTTTTCAAGGTGTTGAAGGCCAACTTGGATCTCTTTTTCCACTTCGTCTTCGACAAAACTAAGAAAATTGGTCTTGCATTGCTAGGCTTGAGAGATTTTGTTTTGCAAAATGACAATTTTCTTATCCTGTTCTGCGATATTCTTGTCTCATTTTCCGACCTCCTTCTTGTTTTGTTAAGAAAGTTTCTAGCGTGTCGAAACTTTTTCAGTAGACGCATAGATAACCTCCCATGCAGCTTTTTGATTGCCAGTTTTGATGGTGAGGTTGCTCGACAAGTCTCTGAGGCGGTTAAGATCATTAATTTCTTAAGTAGCATACTCATTTTCATAACAACATCATCCACTTCTGGTGAAACTTCCAAGATATTAATTTTCTTCAGAAGTTTCTTAAGTCTAAAACTGACAGAAACATCCTGTTCTAAGATTCAGAACAAGTCCACTACAAATATTTTTTTTCTTTTATCTGCATGAGCAAATCACTGTCAGTTTTCTCAGTCAGAAGATTCCCTGGGGCGGTCGAAGTGCTGGTGCTTTTTTCGCCAGAGCTGTATTGTGAACTGAGCATGGCTTTCAGGTACCCCGATGTTCGTTGTACTTTCAAGGACTCCAGCTCCTCATGAGAAAGGCTGGTCGATTGAGTGTCAGTCGAAGCAGTTGTTGGAGGATCCTTGGATTGATTCCTGTGGTCCACTTTATCTTCTTGAACCTTCACTTCAATTTCTGCATCAGACGCAGATTACTCTCCCTCTTCCTCATTTTCTTCATTATCTTCTTCATTTTCCTCTTCTTCTTCTTCTTCTTCCTCCTCTTCTCCTTCTTCAATAGGCTTGTCATCTTCGCCTTGTTTCTCCTTAAAATTACCCTCAATAGTTTGTTCTATATTGGGCATAACAGTGTCCCCTGAGAGATCAACAACTTCTCTTTCGCCCAAGTCCTCTTTTGGAATGGCTACCTCGACATAAGGAAATTCAGTTACAGGAATGAGTGGTGTTTTCTTGGAAGGACCTACAGATTAGATCCCTTCCTTAAATCCTTTGGTAGAGCCTTTTGCAGAAGCCCCAAAAGAAGTTGTTGGATGATAGCTGAGGTCACTGCTGGTTGTTGGAATAATTTGTTGCACCATGGGCTATCCTCCAAAGTCAGTGGTAACCTAAGAAGAGAAAAGTTAAATAATTAAAGGAATAAAAGGTGAAGAAAATTACAAGGTTCTAGGCTAAGAATTTACCTTGGGTTCATCATCCCCAGGACTGGAGTTGTCACTCTCAGTTTGTGATACATTGCAAGCAGGGGACGCTTTCGTCAAGGGCTTGCCCGCCTTTGATTTTGGTTGATTAAAGGCTTCACTTATTTTGGCCTACTTTCTCCTCCTTTTAAGGGTCAGTTTTTTAGGAGATTGATCTTCCTCATCCGACTCAATTATGATTTAGCTATAAGCTCCCTTCGATTTCTGCTTTTTTTGGAGTGGGGGTGGTCTTCGAGAGCCCTGAGGAGAAAAGATTTAAAGTATTAGGCAATATGATATTATGCAATAAAGAAAAATGAGTAAGAAAATTTACCTTAGTAACTTGGCTGCTCTCTTCTGTCTTTTCTTTGATCTGCTTCTTCTTCTTGGGTGCAACCTTGATAGCTAAGATTTAAATAAAACATTGTAAGTAAGATGATAAAAAATCGAATAAGAAAAATCTAGTTCGAAAACCTCTCATTCCACAGCTTCATATATTTCAGATTCGATGCAACTATCTTTGATACTAATATGAAGAGGTCCTTTGAAATTGTCTAAAGTATGCTTAGTCACAACCACCCGCTGAGCTTTTGGTTTCGACTGTTGATGAAGGATTTTTATAGAATTCCCATAGATAAACCAGTCTGGAAATGGAGGAGCAACGACCACTCCAAAATCAGCAGTTGGCAGTCGAGGAAATTTGAGAGGAAACTTGTTGAAATCCATTGTGTATCGTTCCCTAGAAGGAACGAACGAAGGGAGTTATAAACTCTCCATTTTCTTTAAAATTGTTACTTTAGTGTAACAGCTGCCTCGCAGACGATTCGACTAAGATCATCTGGTTGATAAAAAGTTTCAAAGTACTTCTAGAATGCTTGGATTTCTTTGATGTGTGTCGAAATACCTTTCTTGGTCTTCTCCTGCACAAAGAGGAAAGCTTGGTTAATAAGTTGAGTAAAGGAAGGAGCATCGAAGAACTCCTCTGCATAATATGTTGACCATCAGCTGTTGAATTCTGGGGTGCAAAGGAAACAAAGTTCAAAACTAGTTGGGCTACATTGAGCCTTATTAGTATAGCAGGTCAGTTACGTCGAAGTCATCTCTTCAGTGTACTTCACATAATGAAGTAGAAAGGCACCTTTCTTTTCAAAGAGGCACTTGGGAAGAGCTTGGACCAACCCAAACTGTCGAGCCACTAAGTTTGGTAGGTAAACAACCAGAGCCATTTGAGACTTCGACAGATTTAGTCGAAGGGTTAGCAACCTTGGAACCAGAAAAGCCTCCCAGATTTGCAAAGATTCTGCTTCTTGAGCCTTAGTTGGGGCTGGGAAAGGTCTTGTAAACCATTCAGGACCATACTTCCTTGCAGAAAATGGAGCCATGTTCGATGTGAACTCATGAGGTTTGGCAAACATCATGACATGACTCAAGAAGGTTGGCCTGCGGGATTGTCCTTCTTCCCTGGGAGTGAACTGGACCAAGCGAGTCCCTTGGACTCTTCTATTCTTGATGTCTTCAACAGCTTCATTTATTGGATTTTTATTGGGGAGACTGAATTCCAACGAGGCATTTAGTCAAAGTTGTAACAGCCAAAAAGGACCATACAGCAAAAGGTTCCCTTTTTCTCCCGGGTCTTTAAGTTGGGCCACTCCTTCTGTAACGCCATTTTAATTATTTTTAGTTCCGGTGTTATTTTATTCGTCAACGTGTTTTGGTGTGGGAATTGGTGAAGGAATAAAGGCATAATATTAATATTGGATAATTGATAATGATAGTTGTCGCTACTGCGAAAATCGGCGCCGGCTGAACAGAAGAGTCGCCACCGTGCGTTATTTATCCCAAAAGAGGGAAAGGAAACGCTCGAAGTAAACCTACCGCAAAGACGGGAAAGGAATGGTCATCGCAACCAAATCCTGGGTTCGGGAGTCGGTTACGTAAGGGGAAGGTATTAGCACCCCTCACGTCCGTCGTACTCGACGGGATCCACGCTTGCTTGGTTTGTCTAAAGGATGCATAATAATCTATCTACGGCTGCTAAATCTAAACGGAAAGAAACTGACTCGATAGACCATCACACTCTATGCCTACGTATTCTCAAGAGAGAAAGTCAAAGTCATCGTAGTTCGGGAAACTACAGGGCATTGGCTCGCCAAGACTTCGCGTCTTGTGCCTATGTACTTCCACACAGCGTGAAAGATCAGAGCTTACGTAGTTCAGGCTAACTACGGCTAGACAGGGTGTTCTCAATCACACAGGAGTGAGAGATTAAGTTGGCTTCAGAGGTACGGGAACCTACGGGAACTAGAACTACGGTCTGGTCTCAAATGCGCAAGGGCAAGAGAAAAGGAAACAATCAGTCGTCAGCGGGAAAGTCTCGATCGCACAGCAGCGAGAAAACAGAGAGGTTAGTTGTTAGTGTGCTCCCTAGGAAATCGCATCCTATGCCTACACATTCTCATTAGATATGAGAAATCAGAGCAGTTGTAGTTCAGCCTACTACAACTAATCGGATAAACGGGAAAAAGGAAAAAGGGAGCTCGCTAGGATACGGCATCCTATGCCTACGTACTCTCGTCTGGCACGAGAGATCAGAGCTAACGTAGTTCGACGGAAAAATGAGTCTCGATTGCACGGGGGCAAGAGAAGGGGTCTCGATCGCCTGAACGCGAGAGAAAAGGGGTTTCGCTCGCACGGGGGCGAGAACAAAGAGGAAGCAGGCCTACGCCTAAACGGGAAGGAACTCGGGACACACACGCAAGAACCTAAGACGTAGGAGCGAATGCGTTGCATATCACCCTAAGGGTGTTACACTAAACATCCAAGTCACGTGAGAGTGACCCTCCCGCAACCATTTCCTACGTATATACCGATCTCACAACACTCGACGGTTGATTAAAAGACTTGAATTAGATAGATGTTACCGAACGGAGTGGTTCCGTTGACCCTTGACATGCGCGCAAGCTCCATTCCAATCTTCTCCTCTCTGGATCCTTGATGATGATGCTTGAATCAAGAACAATGTAACACTTAGACCGTCATGGTTCGATTTATACGAGAAATCGAACTCTCAGAGGTAGCGTATTGATATCCGTGTCAAAGCCAAGATGGAGAAATGATATCGAAAATCATTCTCCAATTGAATCATGTCACACGGCCAGCCAAGAATAAAATCTGGATAAAATCAGATAGAAACGAAAATAGGAGAGAAATCCAACACAAAACGGAAATAATAGTCTACTCCTAAGATACGGCAAAAATAAATTCTACTAGAAAATATTCTAAAGAAATATAAGGAAATGCATACAGAGAATAGAATAAAGTCATGTGCACAATATTCTATAATTTGCTATAAAGAAAATAGAATGAAAAATTCTATACTAAAATCTCTATAATATTCTACAAAGAAAATACTAAAGTATTACAAAGAAAATAATACCTATAATTCCCTAAAGAATATAACAAAAATAACCCTACAATTTCTAAGCTAAGAAAATCCTATAATCTCCTAACAAAATATTACAGACAAAATGCAATAATAAAAAAAAAATTAAGAAAATAACTGCAGGGGGTAGTATAGTAGTAACCATGGGGTATAGCAGCAAAAGTATTGGGCCCAGCCCATCCAAAAAACCACACACGGGGAGGGGGGCAAGCCAAAAACGGAGGTGTGTACTAGAAGGAAAAAACAAGAAAGTTGGGCTAGAGGCCCACAAAAACACACACACACACACACGCCAAAAAAGGGACAGGGGAAGAAAAAACGGAGGGGATGTGCTGCCAAAAACGTTGGGCTTGATGCCCAGTCCACAGCCACGGTCCATTATCCATGTTTCCAGCAAACAAAACCCTAAATCCCTCAAACTTCCCCTTCACTGTTCACAACTCTCACATGCGCCGCTCCTCTCTCACTCTCAGACTCTCTCAGTCTTCCCCCAAACTCTCTCGCAAACTTCATTTTCTCTACCAATTCTCGCGCCTCGTTTTAATTCTTTTAAAACAAATAACCGTAAACCTTTAGAAACTGAAAGAAGAAAGAAATAAGATATGTGGCTTGTGTTTTGTTGAAGATCTGGATCGGTGATGAAGATTCTTGGAGTGGTTTCTGGAGTTTCTTCGCGAAGATCGACGGATGAAGATTGAGGACGTTCGTTGAATATTTGATGATCCCTTGAGTTTGATGATGGATGTAACGGTTTGGGTTGGAGATCGGAGGACCTGGAGATCGAAGAAGATGATGCTTGAGGACGTTGATGTTTGTGGGAGGTTTCTGGAATAATTGTCGAATACGGAGAGCTTCTGGAGAACTCTTGATGTGGATCGTACCAAAATGATGAAGATTCGCATGAACATTCGTAGATCTAGAAAAACGTGGATGGACGGCGACGAATCTTGGTGAAGAATGATGAAGTTCTTGAGATCTTTCTGGAAACTGCTTGGATGAATGATGATGAATAGCCATGAGTGGAGGTTGATGATTTCTGATGATGAAAATCCCTGGAAATCCCGGAGAACGAGATGAACATGGTGGAAAACTGAAAACTGAGGGTCCTCGGAGAAGATGACGACTGGTGGAGATTGACGCTCATCAATGATGATGGCTCGGTGAAGAACGAACACATGATGAACACGTTGAAGGTTCATGGCGGAGGAAAGAACAATCTGGAGATTCGAGTGAATTTCTGGGAAAAAAAACAGTTTCCGGCGAGCCTCCGGCAACGGTTGCGGTGGCCGGAGGTGGTTGCATGGCCGGCGGCGTGGTCTCCGGTGTTGGTCGCCGACAATTGCATGCCGGCCGGTGAGGGGACTGTGGGTGGGATAGGTGTAGCGACGCATGCGAAGGAGAGGGGGAAGAGAGATAATGGGATGCCACATGGAGAGGGAGTTGGGACAAGTGGCTTGGAGGCTGAGAGAGAAAGTGCCAAGTGGCCTGTGGAGTTGTGAGTGGAAAATTAAGGTGGCGGCTTCTGAATGTTGAGAGAGAGGGCGTGGCACTATATAGTCTGGACACATGGCGTCTTCCGGACTTGGGCCCCACGAAAATTGGATAATGGCCAACTACATTAAGACTAATGAACAATTAATCAGACTTAATAAAAGGCTAATGCTGCAATTAATAAGCTGCAATTAATAAATGAAAATGGTTAGTGAAAATTGAACTCAACAATTAATGAACAAGTGCAATTAAAAGCTAATTAACTAAAATCAATTAATAGATTCTAATAAATCCTAATAAAGAAAAATCTATCAAAACTAAATTAACCAATTAAACTCTAATTAATATCTATATTAAAATCTATTTAACAAAAGCTATTAAAACAAAATCTATTAATTCTATAAAATCTATAATATTCTAATTACATCGTAGAAAATAATAAAAACTATATCTAAAAAAACTATTAAAAAACCTGTTTAATTTCTAGAACTAGATTATAATATTCTAAAAACTTATTTAAAAATCTATTAATTTCCTATTAAAATCTATTATTCTATTAATTCTATATTAAAACTAATAGATCTAAAAATCTTTTAAATTCTATAATATCTATTTATTCCAAAAAAACTATATTAGCCTAATATCTATGAATACTCTACTTAAAACTATTATTCTATTAATTCTATTTAAATTTTATAAAACTAATAAAACCTATATCTATTAAAATTCTAGAAAAGAAGACCTATAGAAAAATTATTAAATCTATAATATTCTAAAAACAAAATAAAGCTCTATTTAAATTCTAGAAAATAACTATAGAGGCCATTAAATCAAATAAACGAGAGCGCGAGACCAGACCAAAATAAATGGTAAACCCAGACACCAAAATCCTCAAAAACAACTGCGTAAGCCGAAAACATCCGGGAAGCACGTGACTTCTCAAAAATAACCTCCGATTATCCGAACCGGTCTGAAACGCCCGAAATGAGAAAAAGGACTGTAATCCCGATAAAATCACTATGACTGGACAAATGCACTGTATGCAGTATGCGAATGCGAATGCGAAAATGCGTCGAAACATAAACCAAATATGGGAACCGGTTGGTCAAATTTTGGGGTGCAACAGCTGCCCCTATTCAAGCGGCTTGGACCTGAATGGTTGAAGAGCGAACAACTTTCAAACAATCGAGGTACGAGACGGTTGAATACCAAAGAAACCCTGAAATTTGCCAACCGTGGAGATAAACTGCACAAACTGCTTAAAGAACAAAATCCCCCAAATTATGCTCCATCTTTGCTATGGGGATCGATCTTATCAATACGCAATACAACTTCTCTGCCTATCATCGCAGTACTTGATTCTGGAAACTCACTATATACAACGTCTCTATCTATTTAAAGCAGCTTATCCTTTGATGCAAACACAACTAATCACAGTTTTTTTTCTACGTGACTCCATCAACCAAATGGGTATGAATAATTCTGCTAACAGCATACAATCTTTCTGACGTCTTTTACTGGTAACTCTATCAACAACACAGGGAATAACTCTGGCGACTTCAACTGGGGAAATAACTCTGTCACCAATACAGGAAAATAACTCCGCCATCACCATGGGAAAATAACACCGCCATCGCTACGGGTAATACTCCGCCATCACTACGGGAAAATAACACCGCCATCGCTACGGGTATACAACACCGCCATTGCTACGGGTAATACCCTGCCATCGCTACAGGAAAATAACACCACCATCGCTACGGGAAATACTCTGTCACCACTACAGGAAAATAACACCGCCATCACTACGGGTACAAAACACCGCCATTGCTACGGGTAATACTCTTCCATCGCTACAGGAAAATAACACCGCCATCACTACGGGTAATAACTCCGCCATTGCTATGGGTAATAATCTGATTACAGCTTCTCTGCCTATCTTTGCAGTAGCTAACTCCATCAATCAAATGGGTAACATAGTATGAGTCCAATCTTTCAATCTTTAATGCTGACACGACAATAAATTTGAGAATGACTCTACTGGGGATTTTCTGAAATCACACTGCCAGACACTTACTGCGACATAAGCGGCAATTTTCACAAATTGATTCACGAAATCCTTTGATACTGGCATAACAACAATCTTGAAGAAATACTCCACTGGAGGGGTAAGAGAAACTTAAACAAGCAACTCTGCAGGGGAACATACTCGAAAGCCAAGAGGTAACCAACCTAGTCTATGTTTCGACGTGCGTATGTTTGATAATGATGCAATGCCCATATGGCGTGGAAATGATATGCACATGTTTTGATAGATGCAATGCCCCATACGGCATGGATATGCTATGCGTTCTGGATAGGTGCAAATATGACGGTATATGCAAATGCAAATGTAAATGCAGGCTGCCAGAGAACACAGGTCTGAAACCACTTGGAAAAATAAATGCCGGAGGCAAAGTCAACTCCAATGAAGGTAACCGGTTATCACAGAATCATCTCAGCAAAATAAATGCTGGAAAAGGGAAGGACGGCCATGCACGAAGATATTCTTTCTAAACTGCTGGCAACCTGATTGTAATCTGTGGGGATTAACCAAACTAGGGTCGATTGTGCACAGGGCACTGCTGGGAATGCCCCTTCTGTCACGGATATCAATCTTAATCAGCTGAGAATACTCCTGATCCTACTCCGACGCGGGATAAAATACCATCTCAACTCTTCCGGGGATAATACGTGACTTCCATCTGCTGAGGAAAAGTACTCCTGATTTAACAAAATCCATAAGGAATGCAGAACATTAATTCGGGAACTAGTATCAATCGAGCTTCGTATCGGGGAATGTGACAACATGCGAGTCACTGGGAATTACCGTGTCGATATTTTTTAGGCTTTTTCTGGTTTAGGGATGAAAATTTGTTATTTGCAAAATGGAAGATAGGGAAAATACTAGACGAGAATTAGCATTCAAGGGTAGACTACCAGACGAGAACTGATAGCAAAATAGATTAGGTTATCGGACGAGAATGGATTTTATGGTTTGAACATCAGACGGGGCTGATCGAATAATAGATTAAGGAAAGGATGACCAGACGAGAACTGATACAACGAATAGGTTAAAGAAACGATGACCAGGCGAGAACTGGTTAAAAGACGACATGCACCAGACGAGAACTGATACAACAATAGGTTAAAGAAACAGTGACCAGGCGAGAACTGGTAATGATAACATACACCAGACGAGAACTGATGGGCAGGTTGACCATACGATAACTAGTTAAACGAAAACACGTACCAGGCGAGAACTGGTATTTATAGAAATGTGGGCCAGATGAGAACTGGTTACCGGTTTGTCAGGCGAGAACTGGACTTTGGAAACGACTTGGTTACAAAGTTCTGACACGTAACAGGTTTAAACTGTAGGATAACGATCCAACGACGGTAAGGCCTTTGTCGGAAGGTCAAGGTTTTTGATGAGGGTAATGACACGATTCCCCGATATTCAACTATGGCTGGGGATAAACAGACTTGCTTGAATGACTTGCCCCAGTGCAACTCAACTTGCCCCAATCTAACTCTTGGGAATATCACTCTGAACAACTTGCTATGAGACGACCTCGAGATTACTTGCCCCGGTATCTGCACAACGAAAGGATTCAACCTTAATTAACCAACTCTCAGCACGATTGGTTTCACCATCTCTGAAGTGACTTGCCCCTGAACGAGCGTTGAGCGACTTAACTTGATCCAATTACCCACTAGAAAGATCTACCTTCGAATCACAACATTCTGGATAATTGCCCTTGATTGGCTCTCGAGAAGATTCATTTCTGATCAACTGCTTCTCAAATAAACTGCCCCTGATCAACTGATGCTTCGGGACTTGTCCTTAAACTAACCGATTCTGAACTTACTGGAAGTCAATGCCCCAGATGTATAGGGTTTCACAACATACAATATTTTGATCCAGACTGCTGAATTATTCCGTCCTGTTTGACTATTCCCTGTTGGAATTTCCTTCCTGTCAACTACTGACCTGCAAATAAAATTGTTTATTCCCGAATGGTAATTTTAATGCATTGCTCATGCATATTTTGAAAAAAATTGTGTTGTCACTCATTTACGTGTCACGATTGTGAGTGACGAATGAACCAAAGTTCAAACGTAGTGCTGATTTGATCAGTGTAAAATGCAACAAGGATATGATTAACAAATCAAGAAGGAGTCAGGTTACTCAACCTTATTGTAATGCGCTTTCAGAATAAACCCTACCTCAATTAGGTCTTTTAAGGGTTGTATCGTGGTCGGGTTCACGGTTCGTGAAACAAAGGATATTTGGGCTCAAACTTTGATTTATACCCACCCCTTCTACGTGATGATCTCCGATCCTAATGTCCAGTTAACTTGGTACAAGCGCTCGCCTCTTCGAGAGGTATGTTGAATATTAGGACTCATAGTTAAGGAACTCACAAGGTTTTTCATTTTTTAGAGTGACAGCTACTCGTTTTTTTTTCCGATGCCTGTATCTACACGACTTTGTCCCTGTTCGAGGATTTCTTTTTACATCCTTTCTTTTCCATTCTTTTGACTCCCTAATTTTTGCCTGGACTGACTCCCTTTGAGTTTTTTTCGATTTTTCCTTTTGAAGTCCAGCGGGATGCCCTGGTTTTTGCCTAAGTATTAGCTTTCCAGCTTTTTTCATTTTCTTTTTCTTAGCGGACTTTCTTTTTCTTTCTTTTGCTTGGAACAAGTCGTGCGACACTGGTTGTCTTGATTGCTCTGAAAGGATTGCAACTGTCTCACTCCTGATTGGTAAGGTTTAACCATCGCGGTTGACGAGGTACGACCTTTGGGGAAAAATAAGATGTGATTGGTCCTCGAAAGGCAACACTCCTCTATAAGACTTGAACGCTCGATCAAGCTAACTGACAACTACCCTGCCCCGGGTTAAGATGTGAGGGTTTAAAAGTCCGAAAAAACTTCTACTTCCTGGCTCGAAGTGGTTAACAAGGGACTAACTCCTTATATCTCCAGTGTTTGGGGATTTGAAACAATGCCTTGTACGTCATCGGCAAGGTTTTATCTGAAAGCATACGATCATCAGTTATGAGTATTCAGTTTCGTCATCCTCCCTCCAATCTTTTCTAATCATAGTGATACAGTGGAGTAAATAAAATGCAAGTGTCAATGCAATGAATGAGCGACAGCGACATGATTAATTCAGAAAAATGCATAGTCACTTTATCAATATTACCATTCGAAACAAACAATGTCTATAGCAAGTAGTAACTAACAGAAAAGAAACTACAAATGCAAATGATAAAAAGTCTGAGGACTGCCAATGCTGAGGACGTCTGCCTGTCTGGACCACTGGCTTCTTGAATTTAAACTCCGAATCTACGAGCTTAGACAGCTGAGAAGTTGGTATGAACAAACAGAAATCCTTCTCGAAAGGAAATGCAATCTTGGTCGATCAACTGTTGTACTTTCGCCTGAAAAGCTTTGCAATCTTCAGTTGAATGCCCTGGAGATCCGCCATGGTAACCACACTAAGCGTGGGGATTGTACCCAGGAGGGTAAGGTTCTGGCACATGCTTAAGAGCTTTAGGTTCCACCAAAGAACTCAGGATCAAAGATGGCAGTAGCTGGCTATACGGCATAGGCACTGGGTGGGAAGGAGAATTCCTTCGTTCCAAGTTGTTACGAGGTCTGTTCTAATTTTGGCGCTGATTCTGATAACCTCGGCCACGAGTTCGCTGATTTGCAAGAGAAGTGACATAAGGTTCCTGATAGGGTGCCCTAGGCACAGTTGTCTGTCCAGCATAACAAGACATAGGAGGTACTGATCTCTGAGAAGATGAAGAACCAACAGGTTTCAACGACTCATCTCGAGGATATCCAACATCTGGCATGATTGCATTGATCACAACCCCTTCTTCATTCTGATAGTCATAAAGAGATTCAGTTTCACTAGCCTGACCGTTTGAAATAATCTGAATTTTCCCTATTTTTATGGCATGCTCAAGGCGTTCCCCAAATTCTACCAAGTCAGAAAAATTTAACGCAAGTCCAAGCATTATTTCATAGTACGGGCTCTTCAGGGAGTTTACAAACATGCTTGTTAGCTCTCGGTCTAAAAGCAGTGGTTGTACTCTGGCAGCAAATTCTCTCCATCTCTGAACATACTTCCTGATGGGTTCATTGTTCTCTTGAGACAATTCTTGCAACTGCATGCGATGAGGAGCCACGTCTAGGTTGTAATCATACTACTTCATAAAAGCTCTGGCTAAATCCACCCATGATCGAATCTGATTACTCTCTAACTGCATATACCAACGCAAATATGCCCCAGTTAGACTATCCTGAAAGCAGTGAATCATCAACTTGTCGTTTTGCACAAACGAAGTCATTCTTCGGCAGAACATCACCAAATGTTGCTTCGGATAGCTATCTCCTTTGTACTTTTCAAATCTTGGCGCTTTGAACTTAAGAGGTAACACCAGGCCAGGAACCAAACACATGTCTGCAGCATTCAGGTTAACAGCATCTTTGACTTTCAAGGCTTTAACTTGTTCTTCCAACACTTGGAGCCTGCTAGCACATTCACGAGCTCTTGGGTCTTCAGCCCTAGCTACCGGGATCCCTCTTCGGATACTCAGCACAGGGAAAACAACACCTTGGCTGTTGATAAGAGGAGGTTGTTCATTGCGGACAACAAACTGCTCACGTCGATCTCGGTCTATAACAGGAGGTTGCACAAACTGGTCTGCAGTAAGGTTGTTCACTTGCGGAAAGTCTGCCTCGGAAGTAGAACCATACAGAGGGTTGGTTGTCATAATGAACCCTGCCAAGGTGTGAGCAGACTGGAAGTTGCTCTCAGACATAGCTACCAATAGCCTTCAACTGACTCCGCTGCTCTATTCTGCTCAAATCTGCTTCAACCCCTTGGTCGTCTTTTAACAATCAACGATTATTCAGGCCAAACACCGGAGAATCACCTTCAGAATCAAAACAAACGGCTGGATCAGACTCTGGCTAGCTGGAGGATGGTATGCAGTATGATGCAACACGTTTATGCAAATGTGATGCACTATGCTGCAAACACGGGATCACAGCCCCCACACAATCTTTTAATACTGCTGCGCTGCTGACTGAGTACATTCGCTCTGAAGAGAAGACCAAAATAACGGGTAGGCTGGAAGTTAGGTTTCCTGCAAAAACCCTCCCACTCACGGGTATGAACCTAATCTGACAAGGTACGGCAACTTATGCGGGTATCAACGTCACAGACTTTCAAGAGCGATGAT
This sequence comes from Lathyrus sativus, assembly GCA_963859935.3. Taxonomy (NCBI): domain Eukaryota; kingdom Viridiplantae; phylum Streptophyta; class Magnoliopsida; order Fabales; family Fabaceae; genus Lathyrus; species Lathyrus sativus. The sequence goes on along the minus strand of CAWUDS030000517.1, from coordinate 3,777 downwards.
ACGATACCCAGAAGGTGTGGCATCATCATCCCTTGAAGCGGCCTCACTTAGTTGAATTCCCAATTGATCGGTTCCCAGAGTCGACAATCCTCGGGTCAGACAACTTGTCGAGCCCTAAGGGCCAGGCAAGAAGCATCAAAGAGAATCTCGTCCGAGTGAGATTTCGCGGATAACTGGTGCGAGCTAAGCAAGCAGGCTAACCACTACTCTCTCTCTAAATCTATGTGTGTACTCAAGCCTGGGTTTTGGCTTCTCTCTCAAAGGAACAACCACCCAACAGCACAACAGCAACAGATAATAACGAAATGTGGAAATTGTAAATACAGTAAAATACAACACGCAAAAGGTAAACATCCAAAGACGAGCAAACAAGCGCTAGGATTGACTCGCATAGGGGATGGGAAACGGTCCCAGCCTAGGGGATGGGAAAAGTCCCCAGAAAAAAAAATCCCCAGCAGAGTCGCCAGCTGTCGCTACTGCGAAAATTGGCGTCGGCTGAACAGAAGAGTCGCCACCGTGCGTTATTTATCCCAAAAAAGGGAAAGGAAACGCTCGAAGTAAACCTACCGCAAATACGGGAAAGGAATGGTCATCGCAACCAAATCCTGGATTCGGGAGTCGGTTATGCAAGGAGAAGGTATTAGCACCCCTCACGTCCGTCGTACTCGACGGGATCCACGCTTACTTGGTTTGTCTAAAGGATGCAAAACAATCTATCTACGGCTGCTAAATCTAAACGGAAAGAAACTGACTCGATAGAGCATCGCACTCTATGCCTACGTATTCTCAAGAGAGAAAGTCAGAGTCATCGTAGTTCGGGAAACTACAGGGCATTGGCTCGCCAAGACTTCGCGTCTTGTGCCTACGTACTTCCACACAGCGTAAAAGATCAGAGCTTACGTAGTTTAGGCTAACTACGACTAGACAGGGTGTTCTCGATCACACATGAGTGAGAGATTAAGTTGGCTTCAGAGGTACGGGAACCTACGGGAACTAGAACTACGGTTTGGTCTCAAATGCGCAAGGGCAAGAGAAAAGGAAACAATCAGTCGTCAGCGGGAAAGTCTCGATCGCACAGCAGCGAGAAAACAGAGAGGTTAGTTGTTAGTGTGCTCGCTAGGATATCGCATCCTATGCCTACATATTCTCATTAGATATGAGAAATCAGAGCAGCTGTAGTTCAGCCTACTACAGCTAATCGGATAAACGGGAAAAAGGAAAAAGGGAGCTCGCTAGGATACGGCATCCTATGCCTACGTACTCTCGTCCGGCACGAGAGATCAGAGCTAATGTAGTTCGACAGGAAAACGAGTCTCGATTGCACGGGGGCAAGAGAAGGGGTCTCGATCGCCTGAACGCGAGAGAAAAGGGGTTTCGTTCGCACAGGGGCGAGAGCAAAGAGGAAGCAGGCCTACACCTAAACGGGAAGGAACTCGGGACACACACGCAAGAACCTAAGACGTAGGAGCGAATGCATTGCATATCACCCTAAGGGTGATACACTAAACATCCAAGTCACGTGAGAGTGACCCTCCCGCAACCATTTCCTACGTATCTACCGATCTCACAACACTCGACGGTTGATTAAAAGACTTGAATTAGATAGATGTTACCGAACGGAGTGGTTCCGTTGACCCTTGACATGCACGCAAGCTCCATTCTAATCTTCTCCTCTCTGGATCCTTGATGATGATGCTTGAATCAAGAACAATGTAACGCTTAAACCGTCATGGTTCGATTTATACGAGAAATTGAACTCTCAGAGGTAGCGTATTGATATCCGTGTCAAAGACAAGATGGAGAAATGATATCGAAAATCATTCTCCAATTGAATCATGTCACACGGCCAGCCAAGAATAAAATCTGGATAAAATCAGATAGAAACGAAAATAGGAGAGAAACCCAACACAAAACGGAAATAATAGTATACTCCTAAGATACGGGAAAAATAAATTCTACTAGAAAATATTCTAAAGAAATATAAGGAAATGCATACAGAGAATAGAATAAAGTCATGTGCACAATATTCTATAATTTGCTATAAAGAAAATAGATTGAAAAATTCTATACTAAAATCTCTATAATATTCTACAAAGAAAATACTAAAGTATTACAAAGAAAATAATACCTATAATTCCCTAAAGAATATAACAAAAATAACCCTACAATTTCTAAGCTAAGAATATCCTATAATCTCCTAACAAAATATTACAAACAAAATGCAAGAATAAAAAAAAATTAAGAAAATAACTGCAGGGGGGTAGTATAGTAGTAACCATGGGGTATAGCAGCAAAAGTACTGGGCCCAGCCCATCCAAAAAACCACACACGGGGAGGGGGGGCAGGCCAAAAACGGAGGTGTGTACTAGAAGGAAAAAACAAGAAAGTTGGGCTAGAGGCCCACAAAAACCCACACACACGCACGCCAAAAAAGGGAGAGGGGAAGAAAAAAACGGAGGGGATGTGCTGCCAAAAACGTTGGGCTTGATGCCCAGTCCACAACCACGGTCCACTATCCATGTTTCCAGCAAACAAAACCCTAAATCCCTCAAACTTCCCCTTCACTGTTCACAACTCTCACATGCGCCGCTCCTCTCTCACTCTTAGACTCTCTTAGTCTTCCCCCAAACTCTCTCGCAAACTTCATTTTCTCTACCAATTCTCACGCCTCATTTTAATTCTTTCAAAACAAATAACCGTAAACCTTTAGAAACTGAAAGAAGAAAGAAAGAAGATATGTGGCTTGTGTGTTGTTGAAGATCTGGATCGTTGATGAAAATTCTTGGAGTGGTTTCTGGAGTTTCTTCGTGAAGATCGACGGATGAAGATTGAGGACGTTCGTTGAATATTTGATGATCCCTTGAGTTTGATGATGGATGTAACGGTTTGGGTTGGAGATCGGAGGACCTGGAGATCGAAGAAGATGAAGCTTGAGGACGTTGATGTTTGTGGGAGGTTTCTGGAATAATTGTCGAATACAGAGAGCTTCTGGAGAACTCTTGATGTGGATCGTACCAAAATGATGAAGATTCGCATGAACATTCGTAGATCTGGAAAAACGTGGATGGACGGCGACGAATCTTGGTGAAGAATGATGAAGTTCTTGAGATCTTTCTGGAAACTGCTTGGATGAATGATGATAAATAGCCATGAGTGGAGGTTGATGATTTCTGATGATGAAAATCCCTGGAAATCCCGGAGAACGAGATGAACATGGTGGAAAACGGAAAACTGAGGGTCCTCGGAGAAGATGACGACTGGTGGAGATTGACGCTCATCAATGATGATGGCTCGGTGAAGAACGAACACATGATGAACACGTTGAAGGTTCATGGCGGAGGAAAGAACAATCTGGAGATTCGAGTGAATTTCTGGAAAAAAAAACAGTTTCCGGCGAGCCTCCTGCAACGGTTGCGGTGGCCGGAGGTGGTTGCATGGCCGGCGACGTGGTCTCCAGTGGTGGTCGCCGGCAATTGCATGTCGGCCGGTGAGGGGACTATGGGTGGGACAGGTGTAGCGACGCATGCGAAGGAGAGGGGGGAGAGAGATAATGGGACGCCACGTGGAGAGGGAGTTGGGACAAGTGGCTTGGTGGCTGAGAGAGAAAGTGCCAAGTGGCCTGTGGAGTTGTGAGTGGAAAATTGAGGTGGCGGCTTCTGAATGTTGAGAGAGAGGGCGTGGCACTATATAGTCTGGACACATGGCGTCTTCCGGACTTGGGCCCCACGAAAATTGGATAATGGCCCACTACATTAAGACTAATGAACAATTAATCAG
>CAWUDS030000516.1:0-24726 GCA_963859935.3 Lathyrus sativus | reverse complement strand
CCTTTGTGAAGGTACCCGGTTGACTATTGGTCCCAGATGAATCCAAAACTTCTTCTATTCACTTAGGAGGCTCTTGACATGACTTGTGATGAACCAAGATTCTTGTATGGATTCCTTGAGGTGTACTTTGAACCATGGAGACATTTCTTGCCTAAGAATTCCAGCATAGGTTGCTTTGCTCATAAACCCTAATCCAGAGCCACAAGATAGGAGCCATGATCAACCTTCAATCTCTTGAAACCCTACTTTCCAGGTGAACATGTGACCTTGTTGAAACACTTTGAGGTGTGTGAAGACCTTGTAGCTTGAGAGAGCATAATATTGATAATATCTTTTTGCCTATTGCTTTGAAAGCCAACTCCTCTTCCTTGATTGGTGAAACCCAAGATGCCTTGATCCCAATCCTTAGAACCAAAGTAAAGCCTAAATGATTATGACTTAAGGGATTCCTATATGATGAAAATGCTATGAGAGGAAGGGTTAGGTTTAGGGTGGAAAAAGGGTGTGACAGATGCCCCTATTTAATCTTCTTGACTTGAAGGTGAGAGTGATAAAGGCTTTCTTACAGTCATAGTACAAAGGGATTAAATATAAGAATACCCAAAAATTTTAGCCGAAAAGAGGTGGAATGAAAGGTGACGAACCAGTTGGATGGCTTGAAAAGGCATCTGTCATTGGGAAAAGGTAGTGTGACAGATGTCTTTCCTAAAATAAAGGTTTGGAGAAAATGGTTCCTTCTGTAAAAGGCTAGAAAGGAATCCTGAACAAAAGGTTATGATAAAACTCCTTCTACAAAAGGTAGAAAGAACTCTAGAACAAAAGGTTTGGATAAATAACAAACTCCTTCTACAAAGGTAGAGGAGATTCCCTAGGGAGAAGACGATCGTACTTCTTCTGCAAAAAAAGTATCAAAGATTCCTGAACAAAAGGTTAGGGAGAAATTCCTTCTACAAAAGGTAGAGCGACTCTTGAACAAAAGGCTAGTAGAGACAATCCTTCTACAAAAGGTAGAAATGAATACTTACAGAAGGTAAGATGAATAAGTTGCGAAGGAAAAAGAGGAGATACTTCATAGAAAAGACACAAAAAGACTTACAAAAGGTAATTTGAAGAGATCTTGTGCAAAAGGCACAAAGGGACTTACAAGAGAAGTTGAGGGCAATAAACATCCTCATGCAAAAGGCATAAGGAAATTGCATAAGGTATTAGAATATCATTTGACCTCACAGGAACAACGGTGGAGATGACATTCTCTAGGTATGACGACTATTCAGTTCATGGCCACACAAGCGTCAACGTCCAAATTGATCGAAAGGGGAATAAATTATACCCAATACAAAGTTCTTTTGTGTGCAAAGGGCAGCAAGAACACTTACAAAAGGAAAGAAAAGGGATAAGATTTAACGTAAAAGGCAATGAAATCCCTTACAAAAGGTAGGGTGAGTCCTATGCAAAAGGCAGGGAGGAGATACCTCGTGAAAAATACATAGAAAGACTTACAAAAGGTAAGTGAATGGATAAATGTCTTGAAATTATCCTGACAGGATGTCCACAGGAAATTCGCGTCTTCGAGAATGACTGGTTAAGCGATGCATATAAAGATGCAGAGTGTATGCAAGATGTTGGGGATATGAGAATTTGAAGTATGGGTAATGGTTCTACCAAGCATGGTTGGGCTTTGTTTGGTGGTTCCAAGTAAAATGGGCTTCGTTTCGGTGCCAAGCGTAATTAGGCTTAGGTTTGTGTCAGCAAGAGATACTCCTCATCAACTCTGGAAGTTCGGTCTTCATTCTCTTTGATCTTCAAATGGGCTTCATCACACAGTCTTCAGCTCAAACCCCAAGCCCCAAACAAACCCAATACCCCACACAGACAAATAATAACCCTAAAGAGGGCACACCACACAATCAATCAAAATACAAGCAATATACTAATAGTAATAGGGAATCCTAATATTTTCTAAGGGATCTATTATCTACCCATAACCCCTATAGTCCCATACCCCAAAATCAAATCAAAATTCCTAAAAGAAATGATCTATCTCACCTATGTTCACTTAAAACCCTACTTTTAACCACTCTAATCTCACCTAATCAAGTCATCTAAAAATTAATCCTAAAAATTACAAATTGAATCCTATATACAAGCTAAAGTCCCTAAGTTAATCACCTAAAAAGAATGGACCCTAAATCTAAGGGAAAATAATTGAACTAAAATCAACAAAATTAGTACTAAACTAAACCACTTAAAAAGCTATTTAAAAGAAAAATACACAAAAAAATATTAAAACAAAATAAAATGCTATTTTATTATTGGATATTTTTCTTAACAGAATTATGAATCTACCCACAAAAAGAACCAATTAAAAATAAGCTTTTTTTCATTTTTATATGGATTTTACAAGATCAAGAAAATTAAGAAAATGAAAATAAAAAAAAAATGAATTAAATGGGGAGGGGGTGTCAAAAGTAAAGGCGCCTAGTTATTATTGCTTGATGGGCCATGAAGGGGAGGTGGGGATAGCAATTGCGTTAAGCCCAGATGAATCAGAAAAGAGCCAGGAAGGGAAAGGCGCGTGGGGGTGTATTAGTAGGTTTTTTGTAGTGTTATTTGGTTGGGTTGGCTTTTAGGGAGTGTAAATATCAAAGTTTCATTAAGCCCACGAAGGGGCTTTAATGAAACGCAGCGTATTGCTGCCTCAAATTCTCCCTCCAAATTCTGGTTTAAACCTCAAGCGTTGGATCAAACTTCCAAGTCAAAAAAGTCTTGCAGATCCAACGACCCTGGCTTGTCTTCCTCACGAGACCTAGGGTTTGCAGGATTTTCCTCTCCCATGCATGAACTTCCACAGCTCTGTTCTCTCTCCTAACTCAACCAAATCCCACGATCCAAAAACAAAAAATGGCCTACTCAAAGCCCTCTACAAGGCCCTACCACTTAGATTTTTCTAAAACTCACTCTATAATTAAACTCGATAGTTGTAACCTTAGGGCACCAAGAATTGCACCTGATATGCATGGTTATTAAACTTGCTCAAACTATACTAGAATGTTTCTATGTGTTATGCTAATCACTCTAAACTAAAAAGCTAAGATTATCTTGCCCTAATCCATGAGTTCTTGATCTTGAAAGATTCATCACCATGTCATCAATCCTCACGAAATTCACCCTAACTTTCTGAATTCAATCATCTGATCAACCCTAACAGTTCTAACCTATTCTTTCTACCTAATTAACACATAAACAAGGAGATAGAGGAGAATTCACCACTGCTAGGTAGCTATGGCATAGGTGGTTCCAGTCCAATCTAATCTCGTAATCCTTCGAGAATGATCCTTGCTTGATAAGGAGCTTTCTGTTTGCAAAAGAATGTATGGAAAATGCTTGGATGAGAGATTCGGAAACTGTTATGGATCTTGAAACTTCAAACCCTAGCTCTTCAATCTTCCATGGATGGCTCTCTAATTCAGCATGTATGCACTCAAGAGATTCAATGTATTGTGTATGAAGAAGAAGAATGAACAGATTGGTGTTGATTGTATGAATTCACTCTTTCTTACAATTGAAGCAACAATGGAGTCCTCACTTTCCTCTCTCTCTCTCTCTTTTCACCAACCTTTTGCACTAATGGACTCAATTCAATATATAGAGGATGATGGACAGATCTAGAAGTTTCTGGATTGATCTTAGAGGATTCTAGAAACTTCATGAATATGACATAATGAAAACCATCTCATCTCACACCTCATATCATGATATATCCTCTACAGCCCTTTAGCACACTTGAAAATATCCTTTCATGAGTTATTGGGAGTGTATGTGTGAAAAACAAGCTGATCCCTTCATTATGTTGAGTTTTGCAAAGTTGCCTTATTATGCAAGAAAGAACTTTACAAAGCAAGTCCAAAATTTAACCCATAACTCAAAAAAGTGGCTGAACCAATGTATTCAAAATGTTGTTTGGAATCAATTTGGTATATTACATGACCCACTTTGGATTTGTAGATTGCCCAAACCAATTTTTCATGTGAACTTTTTCAACTTATATGCCTTTTTTAAGTCATTTTTCACCAACTTTTATCAAGTCTTGTTCTATGCATTTCCAAACTTCCATTACCTCTTTTCTGGACTTAAAATGACATTTTGAGCAACTTTGATGTTGTGAAGTTTTTCATTTGAAGCTTCCTTGTATGCGTTTTAGGCATAGGCTTGAAAATGACCTGTATTCTTAAATGACCAAAATACCCTTTGCTTTCCAAGACCATAAGTAGAGTTACACAAATCATATGAAGGCATACCATACCTTTCTAGAAAGCTAAGACAATGAGGAACAACTCTCATGTTGTCCAGAAATCCATTTGAAATCTCCTTGAAGGTCAAAGATTGCTGGAAGACAGACAACTTTCACACACAAATTTCAGTGCCCTCAGATGACCTGTAACTTGCAAGAGCTATAAATTGAGTTCTATAAATCATCTTGATGACTTCCACCACTCAAATTAAATCTATGAAGATACTCTACAAGTTTCATGTGGACCAGAATTCATATGAAGTTTTCATCTTGAGTTACACTGCTTTGAAGTTTGACCTAAATCAGGGGATTTTACACTGAAACCCTAATTTGGTAACTCCTCTTCTCCTTGACTCCTGTTGATTTTTCTTGGGCACAACACCACATCCATATCCATATAGAAAATAATGAACCCCACATTCTTCAAATGATCCTTGATGCCTTTCAAACCAGTCTTTGACCTAGGGTTGACCTAGTGTTGACCCAGATAAAACCCTAGTTGACTGACTTCAAACTGAGGCTCTTGCAATCACTCCATTGACTTGGTTACTCCTCAAAAATGAACATCTAGGCTCTTCATACATCCATACACACCTCATGCTCTTGGCTCATGGCTCACACTTCCTCTGATGATCCCCAAATGACCTCAAGATAGGGGAGAACTCACTGATCAACCTGTCAACTCTTCAAGCTCAATTCTTCCCTGATGACCTGAGTAGTCTTGAATATGAATGAAACCCTTGGATATACCTCTTGAGATAAGAATAGCACTTTGATCCCCTGATTAAGATAGCTTGTTTATGCTATGCAAATGCAGATGAATACACTATGTACATGATGACAATGCAAATGACTATGCAATTGAAACATAAACCTAGTTAGAAAAGGTTGGCAAATTTTGGGGTGCAACAGTTGCCCCTATTCAAGCGGCTTGGACCCGACTGGATGAAGAGCGCGCAGCCTTCAGACATTCGAGGCACGAGACGGTTGAATACGAAAGAACCCGGAAATTTGCCAACCGCAAAATAAATTGCGCAAACGACTACTGCTTGGGGAAAACCCTTCAGGGAAATGACTTATGTTGTCACGGCAATAACTAACCATTCCTCTGTCAATAGCTTTTGTAAAAATAATCTGATATTGTCCGCAGACCACTCCATTCCGAAGAAATGAGCATACACCACACAACGAGAAATTGTTGACATCACTTATCAACCTCTGTTGATCTCACTTATCAACCAAGCACACGCTAACCAACGAGAGCATATTGACTTCACTTGTCATGTTGACTTCACTGATCAACCTTTCGTATCATGAAGAAAACGAGAAAACACTTAACCAAGCGGGCAATGTTCGAAGACATGAACAACCGACTCTGCGGGGAAAAGAGAAACTTAACTAAGTAACTCTGAGGGGAATCTGACGACTGCTGTCAAACACCTGCTGGGGAAATTGGGGACTTAACCAAACACCCTGACAAGGAATAACCTTGTTGAAAAATACGAGGAATTTAACCAACCCACTCCTGTAGCAAACACCCTGCTGGGGACTATGAGGGACTTAACCAAGTAACTCATTGAAGTAACATCCTACTGGAGCACATAACTCTGCTGGGGAACTACAGGTAACTACCCCCAAACTGCACTACCGTCTTCTGATGCTGACTCCACAGCATCCTGAGAAAGACTCAGATGGGGAAATGCAAGTAACTTAACCAAGCGACTTGTCGAAGAATACCCTGCCGGGGACTACGAGGAACTTAACCAAGTATCTCGTTGAAGACCACCCCGCTGGGGATTACGTCTCTACTGGGGTAACTGTGAGTAACCACCCAAAATCTGCATCATGCCATTTCCACAGCACTCTGAGAAAGGACTCGGCTGGGGAGAAGGAGAAATGCTTGACCAAGCAACTCTGCTAGGGGAATATGCCATGACGAACACGATCACTGCGTGTCTGGCACAACAACCCTCTGTAACGAGATGAACACGATCACTGCGTAGTCTACACCACAACCCTCTTGACAGGAGAAAACACGATCACTGCGCGTCTTGATGCCACAAACAAAATCACAATCATGGGACAAACACGACGAACACGGATCACTGCGTGCTGCATTACAACCAAAATCACATCGACCATAAATCCAACCGGATGAGATAAACACGATCACTGCGTGCCAGACGGAATAAACCCACATAGAAGAGGCGAACACGTTCACTGCGCACTTCAACCACCAATATGATGAACACGATCACTGCGTATCTCGACCAACAAAACCCCAAAATGATGTCAACACGATCACTGCGTGTGTCGCAAAAACCAACCCATGTACTAGGACGAATACGATTACCGCGTATGCCGACCAACAAAACCAACTGATACGATAGCCACGATCACTGCGTGCTCCACATCACAAGTTCCCATGGTACTATCACACGATCACCGCGTGCCATACGAATACGGTCACTGCGTATCTTGAACACGATCACTGCGTGTTTGAACACGATCACTGCGCGTTCTGAGCCACGATCCTCTTGACTGGAGAAAACACGATCACTGCGTGTTGTGTGTCTCAACTAACCCACATAACTGGACGATTACGATCACTGCATATTCTAACTATACATAGGGTGAACGCGATCACTGCGCGCTTCATGTCACGGTCCTCTTGACTGGGGAAACACGATCACTGCGTGCCTTGTGACACAACTTCAAACATGAGACGAATACGATCACTGCGTACTTCGGCCACCAACAACCAGATGAACACGTTCACTGCGTGCCTCACCCCATAATCAAACCGTATAACGGACGAATACGATCACTGCGTATACCGACCGACAAACATCACATGACATGGTAAACACGATCACTGCGTGTCCTGCACCACTAATAGAGCGAACACGATCACTGCGCATCTGCTCAAATAAACCCCCGAGATGATGCCAACACGATCACTGCGTGCCTTACAGAACAATCTTCTTAGATCGGGCTGAATACGATCACTGCGCCATTCGACCACAGATACCCATACCAAGATCAACACGATCACTGCGTGTCCTACAACATGAACCCCGTAGATGGTACAAGTGCGATCGCTGCGCACTCGGGCCACAAATCAACATCTCAAATCAACACGATCACTGCGTGCCTTACAATATGAACCCCGTAGATGATACAAAATACGATCACTGCGTACTTTGACCACAAAATTCACACACCAAGATCAACACGATCACTGCGTGCCTTACAGCATGAACCCCCAAAGGTCAGGACAAATACGATTACTGCGTGGCTTTGACCACAAATCAACATCTTCCTGAACCACGACTTCTCTTATCGGCAGGGAACAACAAATCTGAAATGAAGAGGTAACCACCTGGCTTATGTTTCAAAAATGCACGTTTGATAATGACGTAATGCTTCCACACTGCATGGAAATGCTACGTACTCGCGTAAAATGCAAATGCTCATGATGCATGCTTATGCAAAGAGTTACTTCAGCAAAATAAATGCTGAAGACAAACTGGATCCGCTGGGGATGACCGGAATACTACCGATACGCCTCCAACAAAATAAATGTTGGAAAGATGAACTAACTCCGCTGGGGATAACCATCCTGCTGGGAAGGTAGCTCACAAACTCAAAACTTCAAATTCGGCTGAAAATGATCTTCCTGGCGAGGAAGAGCGACTTGCTGGGGAAAGAAAGGACAATCCTGCTCGGGAAAACTCCTTTCAGCAACTCCAACCACCTGATCACACTCTGTGGGGAACCCCTCCTGCTATCACTGAGCTGGGGAAATCATCCCGCTGTCACTGAGCTAGGGATTGAACTACACATTCTGATTTGCACTGCACAAGAACTCTCTGGGAAGTTAATCACATCTGCCTCGACCTCGCTGGGAAGGACTCTACTCTGCTTGACAAGCTAATTCTGAACTACTGAAAGTACATTGATCTTTCCCTTTGACGCAGTCTCCCCTCTCCTGGGGGGATAACATTCAACTTTTCCTGGGGCGACTTCACTGGGGGAAGGACACAACGTTCATCCTCTGGAGAGGGTACCAGCCTGCCATGGACTCTGGCGGGGAACTTTGCGAGCTTTTGAATACCTGCAAAAGTCGACAAGCAAACACAAGACAATCTATGCAAAAAGAAACATCTTGGTAATCACCCATGACAACCATTCAAGTAATTTTCGGTTTTAACAATCATCGGCCGAGGCCCGCCTGTTTACGCGCATGTAAGTTTATCAAAAACATCGGCGTTTTTTTTACAAACAAAACTGTAAAAAATTAAAACCAAAGTCACACACTACATTGAATAAAACACTTTATTGATAACGGCCTGAGAATATGCAAGATTTGTACATCAGATGCAACTCCTGAAAAGAGGTAGTCACACATAAACAAAATGCAGAAGTATACAAATATACAGAATAAAATTTGTACACATGTCGGCAACGTGTTACAGACGAACACCATGAACCGATCCTCCTATGACTCGTCGGACTCTGACGCTTTCCCGATCTTTGTCTTTGGAAGAGATTGCTTTGGATAATTGACCCCCAGATGCTCCCAAACCGCTAACAATCAAACTTGGACCACAGTCATTTGCTTCTCAAATCCCTAACTTTTGCGTGAATCGCCCTTTGCGGGTTTTCGATTCACCGGGATACCCTTTTTTACCGAAGCCGCCCAGTGTAGGTTTTCGACTTCGCGGGTGTACATTTTTTCGTTATATCCCTAACTTTTGCCCGAACCTTTTTATTCTGTTTTTTGGTTCGCCAGGATGCCCCATTTTTGCCTGGACTCTCTTTTTACTGTCCAGCGGGTCAATTTTAAGCAAAGTATTTTTTAACTGCGTCCGAGTTCACAGGGGACGTAAAGTCTTCACCGTCCATGGTGGATAACAATAAGGCTCCTCCGGAGAAGACCTTTCTCACGACATATGGACCTTCATGATTAGGAGTCCATTTGCCCCTGTGATCCGATTGCGGTGGGAGAATCTTCTTCAGCACAAGATCACCCGTCTGAAAGCTCCGAGGTCGAATCTTCTTGTCGAACGCTTTCTTCATCCGGCTCTAATACAGCCTACCATGTGCAATGGATGCCAGTCTTTTCTCATCTATCAAGCTTAGCTGATTCAATCTACTTCTCACCCATTCTGCCTCTTCCAGCTTAACATCAAGCAAAACCCTCAAAGATGGTATCTCAACCTCCAATGGCAGGACGGCCTCCATGCCATATACTAGTGAGAACGGTGTTGCCCCGGTTGATGTACGCACTGTAGTACGATAACCGTGCAAAGCGAATGGCAGCATCTCATGCCAATCCTTATACGTTACCACCATCTTCTGAACAATTTTCTTTATGTTCTTGTTGGCCGCTTCAACAGCGCCATTCATCTTGGGTCTGTAGGGAGACAAATTATGATGCTCGATCTTGAAATTCCGACATAGATCTTTCATCATCTTGTTGTTCAAATTCGAACCATTATCAGTAATGATCCGTTCAGGAATACCGTATCTGCAAATTATATCCTTCTTGATAAATCTGGCCACCACCTGCTTTGTCACATTGGCGTAAGATGCTGCTTCTACCCACTTAGTGAAGTAATCGATCGCAACCAAAATGAAGTGATGCCCATTAGAAGCAGTAGGCTCGATCTTTCGAATCATATCAATTCCCCACATGGAGAAAGGCCATGGGGATGCCATAACGTTCAGTGGACTTGGTGGCACATGGATCTTATCCGCATAGATCTGGCACTTGTGACACCGCTTGGCAAACTTGAAACAGTCAGTTTCCATCGTCAACCAGTAATACCCTGCTCGCAACAACTTTCGAGTCATAGCATGCCCACCAGCATGCGTACCAAAAGTTCCTTCATGGACTTCTTCCATGAGCAAGTTGGCTTCCTTCTCCTCTACACACCGGAGGAGCACCAAATCGTGGTTCCTTCTATACAAAACGCCGTCGGGGTTCAGATAGAAGTTGCCTGCTAATCTCCTTAGAGTCTTCTGATCACGACTGGATGCCCCAGCCGGATATTCCTTATTCTTCAGGAAGTTCTGTATGTCGAAATACCAAGGTTTACCATCAGATGCTTCATCAATTGCAAACACAAAGGCCGGCCTATCAAGGCGAGAGATGACAATGTTGGGAGCCTCGTTCCAGCGGTTGACTTTATACATCGAGGATAACGTTGCAAGGGCGTCCGCCATTTGATTCTCCGCCCGAGGCACATGATGGAACTCCACCCTATCAAAGAAAGGTAGCAACCTTCTCGCATAATTCATGTACGGTACCAGATTAGGTTGGCGTGTTTCCCACTCTCCCTTAATCTGATTCACAACCAACGCTGAATCCCCATATACGTCCAGATTCTTGATCCTCAGATCAATAGCCTCCTCTAACCCCATAATGCAGGCTTCATACTCTGCTTCGTTATTCGTCACTGGAAAAGTCAATCTGGCTGTGAACGGGATGTGCGACCCGTGGGGAGTTGTAATGATTGCCTCGATCCCGCTACTGTACGAATTGACAGCCCCATCAAAAATCAATTGCCACTGGGAACTCCGCTCAGGACCTTCACCAGGCAACGGCTCATCACAATCTTTAGCTTTCAAGTACATTATGTCCTCATCAGGAAACTCAAACTTCATAGGCTGATAATCCTCAATCGGCTGTTCAGCGAGATATTCGGACAGAACACTTCCCTTAATAGCCTTCTGGGAAACATACTGGATATCGTATTCTGTCAATACCATCTGCCATCTAGCAATCCTTCCAGAGAGCGCTTGCTTTTCAAACACATATTTGATCGGATCCATCTTTGATATCAGCATGGTTGTATGATTCAGCATATACTGTCTTAGACGCTTGGCAGCTCACGCCAATGCACAACACGTCTTTTCAAGCATAGAGTATCGAGATTCACAATCGGTGAACTTTTTACTCAAGTAGTAAATTGCATGCTCTTTCCGCCCTGTCTCGTCATGTTGACCGAGAACACAACCCATACTGTTCTCAAGAACCGTCAGATACATAATCAGTGGTCGCCCCGCTACTGGGGGTATCAACACCGGAGGTTCCTACAAGTATTCTTTTATCTTTTCAAATGCCCTTTGGCAATTATCGTTCCAGACCACCACTTGATCTTTCTTTAATAGTTTGAATAATGGTTCACACGTGGTCGTTAGGTGAGAGATGAACCTAGCAATGTAGTTCAACCTCTCTAAGAATCCACGGACTTCTTTTTCTGTTCTCGGTGCTGGCATCTCTTGTATTGCTTTTATTTTTGCAGGATCGACCTCGATTCCTTTCTTGCTCACAATGAACCCCAGTAGCTTCCCGGATCTCACTCCGAAGGTACATTTATTAGGATTCAGCCTCAGCCTGAACTTCCTCAGCCTCTTGAACAACTTCAGCAGATTAACCAGATGTTCTTCCTCTGTTTGAGACTTGGCAATCATGTCATCGACATACACCTCAATCTCTCTGTGCATCATGTCGTGAAAGAGTGTTGTCATGGCCCGCTGGTATGTTTCCCCAGCATTTTTCAAACCAAAGGGCATCACCTTATAACAGAAGGTTCCCCACGGGGTGATAAAGGTCATTTTTTCCCTATCCTCCGGAGCCATTTTGATCTGGTTGTACCCCGAAAATCCATCCATGAAGGAGAATACCGAAAACTGAGCCGTGTTGTCAACTAACACGTCAATATGCGGCAGCGGGAAATCATCTTTCGGGCTCGCTTTGTTTAGATCCCTATAATCAACACACATTCGAACCTTGCCATCTTTCTTTGGCACAGGCACGATATTAGCGACCCAAGTGGGATAAGTGGTAACAGCCAAGAACCCAGCATCCCATTGCTTCTGCACTTCTTCCTTTATCTTTACGGCCATGTCAGGACGAGTCCTTCTGAGTTTCTGCTTCACAGGCGGGCAATCTTCCTTCAACGGTAGACGATGAACAACCATATCAGTGTCCAAACCCGGCATGTCCTCGTAGGACCAGGCAAATATATCACTGTATTCACACAGCATCCCAATAAGTCTCGCTTGATGTCTATTTGCAACGCGGCCCCTATACGGATATTCCTGACGCATTCTTCAGACCCCAAGTTGACAATATCAATCTCTTCCTGGTGAGGCAGAATGACTCTCTCCTCTTGCTTCAGTAACCGACTAAGCTCTTCTGGTAAGTCATTATCCTCCACAATCTCCTCCTCAGCTTGGAAGATCGGATGCTCGAAGTCTAAACGAGTCATAGGGAGTTTTTGGTCGGTGTCATCTGACAATTCATGAATCCTGCGAGGGAAACAGTTAAGTGCTTCAAAATGATGTACAAGCAAAATGCATAACCGCGCTGCCATTTTATTGAAAAATAAAAACAGAAAGGAAAGGATCACAACATTTGAATGTAAAAACGCCGTCATTTATTAATCATGCAAACATACAGGTAAACAGTTAGGCCCTAAGACAAGATCATCGATGCCCCGGGCAAGGCATGTGATCATACAATGATTGAAAAAACAATGCATTACTGTTTGGTGACGTGGATGACGTCCTGGATGGACCAGTTGCATAGGCTTTGCCCCGGCGTGCTGGGTCGAACCCATGCGTCCATGTCGCAATCGCTATCCACTTCCTCCGTATCAGACACGGCATTAATTCTTTCGAAGCTAACTCCTCCGGGCGTGAACACGACAGGTCCCTTGTACTTAGGCGCACTCTGCGAGTGAGATGGGCGGTACCCCAAACCATACCTATCTTGCTTCACTGGGATGTCTAGAACCTGCCCCCACTTCTGAGTCTCTCCTGCTTGTACCAACGCCTTGGCTTCTTTATACGAGGAGACGACCACCTCTTGCCCTTCACTCTTCCCCGGAGCTTCTTCTTTAACCTTCACCTCCTCGAACGCCTGACACAACGTTTCATGAATCTCTCCATCTACCTCCACGTACTTGAAGGAAGACAAATGACTGACTAAGATATCCTCTTCGCCACACACCGTCACAATACTCCCCTCAACCATATATTTCAGCTTCTGATGGAGCGTAGAAGTTACTGCCCCAGCGGCATGAATCCAAGGTCTCCCGATCAAACAGCTATATGCAGGTTGTATGTCCATGATGTAAAACACTGTATCAAACACCTCCGGACCTACCTGAATGGGTAACGTCACTGACCCGAATACTGACCTCCTTGTTCCGTCAAAGGCCCTCACCACCAAATCACTAGGTGTGCACAACAACCCACGGGTATCCAATTTCAACAGGGCTTTCTTTGGTAACACATTCAACGAGGACCCAGTGTCTACCAGTACGTGGGATAAAGTGGTGCCCCGACATTCGATAGAGATGTGCAAGGCATTATTATGATCACGCCCTCTAGGCGTTAGGTCAAAATCCGTGAATCCCAGTCCATGCCCAACATTAACATGTGCTATAACTCCCTCCAGCTGATTAACTGAAATCTCTTGCGGCACGAAGGATGTCTCAAGTACCTTCAGCAGGGCATTTCTATGCGCCTCAGAACACAACAGCAGCGATCATATGGAGATCTTTGACGGGGTCTGCTGCAGGTGATCTACAATCTTGTAATCACTTTTGCGGATCAACCTCATGAATTCTTCCACATCTTTGGTTATCGGCTCTTTCTCTTTACTCCCCGAAGATTCCCCCTCAACAACTTTGTTCTTACCCCTGGCCAGCCTCTCTGCTTCAACCTCAGGTGAAGTGAAAATTCTCCCGCTCCGAGTTATACTACCCGCTCCCACTATGTTATCCACGGATCCCGCTGGCGGATCATTCAAGTCAACCTTCTCCCCATTACAATACACTTCAGCACCATAGCACCACGGGACTGCCTTTGTGCTTTCAAAAGGGACTGACTTAGCCTTGGTAATAGTAATGGTCGGCCTTTTCGATGATGCCGAAATTGTCACTGATTTGAACGGAATGGTGATTGTAGCAATCTCCCTGCGCTCTTCACCCGATTCTGTCTCAACAGACTTCTCTCGCCCGACAGACCTGTCAAACTGCAGAATTCCTTCATCAATCAAACTTTGAACTCCCCTTTTCAACTTCTCACAGCCCCCAGGTTGAACCAAACAGTCATCACACTCTTCACTGCAACCGGGATAGACACCTCCTTTCAATAAACGCTGCTTTACGCAAATCAAAGGGGTTTTCAGCTCACTCACTTCCGAAACCAGGTTCAACTCATCATCTACCATGATTGCATTGGCCCCAGCCCCACCATGCTTGGGCATTGGCTGCTGCGTGATGTTGGGACCTTCCTTCCCGAAGTTAATAGCCGTACTATCAAGCAAATCCTGTACTTTATGCTTGAAAGCTAGGCAATTTTCAATATTGTGCCCTGGTGCACCCGAATGGAAGTGACAATGCTCATTAACATCATATCCGACTGGTGGCTGGCCAGTTGGTGGTGCTAAGGTCCTTTTCTCGACTAGCTGCAATTTCAACAGAGTTTGAAGGAGTTCTGCATAGGATACCAGCGGTACCTCGAATACTCTCCTCGGTCGTGGGTTCTGAAGTCTGCGCTGATTATTATTAGGCTGCTGCTGAGCCTGCTGCTGTGGTTGTTGTCTCTGCTGCTGAGAAGGTTCTGGAATGGTTACACTTGCAACTTGCGACTGCTGACGCCAGTTCTGACCTTTATTCCTTCGTCGAGCACTGCATACAACGTTGGTATCACCCTGCCTTTTACCACCAAACGTCTTCTTATTACCTCCTGCGGAACTGGACTCACCCGCTTGAATTTTACCAATCTTTACCCCGTTTTCAATGCGCTCCCCCATCAAGATCAATTCAGAGAAAGTACTCATTGAAAAATTGAGTAACCGGTCATAGTACATTCCAGAGAAAGTTCCTATGAACATATCCATCATTTCGTGCTCCACCATCGGAGGGTGTACCCTAGCAGCCAGATCTCGCCATCTCTGGGCGTATTCCTTAAAGCTCTCGCTAGACTTCTGAGACATGCTCTGCAACTGGACTCGGTTAGGGGCGAGATCACTATTATACTGATAATGTCGAACAAAAGCCTCTGCCAGCTCTTTCCAACTCCTGATCTGAGTAGGCTCCAAGCTCATGTACCACTCCAGCGATGGCCCTGACAGGCTATCCTGGAAGAAGTGCATTAGCATCTTTTCATCCTTGGAATACGCAGACATACGCCTGTAAAACGCGCGCACATGCACCCTAGGGCATGTATCCCCTTTGTACTTATCAAATGACGGTGCTTTGAATTTCAGCGGGACCCTCAGCCCTGGGACTAACCCCATATTTGACATATCTAGCCCAAGAGCATTCTGGCTGGCCAATCCGTTCACTTTCTCTTCTAGCAATCTCATCCGATGGTTGTCATCCCTAGCCCTTTAATAGCCTTCGTTCTGACCAGAGAACACATCCTCCTGAAGATCCTCCCAGCGAGGTACTGCATCGTATCCAACATAATCTGCATCACGGCCCGAACCTGTTTGGACGTACCTGGGGTCGTACCTCAGATTACCCATCTCTTGAGAGTTGTATGCACCAGTTCCATATCCAAGATTACCGTAGCCACCAAACCCAGCCTTGGCGCCAGCCATGCTGCCATACCCCATATTCACACCATTGAAGCCCTGGTTACCATTAATACCGTTCATTCCAACATTCTCAACGCCCCCATTGAAACCCTGGTTGACATTACCCACAAATACCCCAGCAGTATCTGCATTGGCATTCATATTACCGGTGTTCCCACCTCCACCTACAGGACCAGTTTCTCCAGCATTCAAACCGGTTACAGGAATAGCATCAGCACTTTGACGATTCTCAATTCGGGGAGAAGCAACAATGTTTTCACCATGCGGTGTCCCGTTGTTTTCAGCCCGTGCGACTATCGGTTGAACCAGATTCTGCAGCTGCTCTTGTCCTTTGGCGATAGTCTCCATGGTTTGCATGAGCAGGGCCATCCTGTCACGCATCTCTTGCATTTCACTCTGCACGTTGTCCATGATCTTCTTCTGGTTGATCCTTGTAGAGTAACGGTGGACCCGCTTTTCTGCAATCCTGAAAATACCTGGAACGGACGCGGGAGATAAGATATATGGATCACAAACCTGTAATGCAAATATGAGTATGTATGCAAAATGCAATATGTGTCTGTGCATTAGGGATTATCATTCCCCGATTCTAGTGTGAATGTGCCAGTGCAGTAACAGTTCTAGCAAGACAGTGATTGGAGCCGAATCATAGAAAACCTCGTATATTGCAGAGAAATCCAAGAATACAATATCACTGAGTGTACAATAAGAAGGCATGACCTCAACCAACAATCCTGGTGATGGTCAGCGCTATGCAAATAAAGCATTAATATATGAAATGGTCAAGTACGCTCATGAGCCTGATACTCTTCTATTAACTTCTTGGTCTCTGGATGACTTGGTCGGGTAAGCAGCCCCTCAACAAGTTGATTTCTTCGTTTGAGCACACGTCGCACGTCACCAGCGGTTTCCTCCCATGCCCCTTCTCCGAAGCGATCTTCTAGCTTCCGCTTCTGAGACACAGCTTCGTTCCTGCCTTCGATGGCCTTGTTCAATGCATTCTGGAGACTATATCTGGCCATTACCTCCTCTTCATGCTTCTTAATGCTAGCCTTCAACTGCTCTTCGAGGTCAGAAATTTGCTGCTTCAATTTATCTTCCCTCTTTTTGTTGTTGGTTAGCGTAGCATTCCATGTCTTATTACAAGAAGAGATTTCTCGGTGAGCGGCGTCGAGTGCTTTCTTCTTGGACTCCAACATGTCATGAGAACTTCTGAACTCTTGACCCAGACGTTCGCGCTTCTTTTTTTCTTCAGTCAACTCGGCACCTAGCTTGTTTACTAGTTCGATCTTCTCTTGGAAAGAACGTACAACCTTATTCTTCTCACTACGCATCTGAGCTAGCTCCTTTTCTAACTCTTCATTAATCTTCATTAAGGCTTCTTTTTCTTTCACAACTTGCTCGTAGACCTCCATAGTGACAGTAGTTGGCTCTTCCACCGGAATATGAACAGGGACTGGTGCAGCTGGAAATGGCATCAGTAACTGTCTTGCCCTCTCCTGGATCCAAACTTTGTAGGGTGCATAAGCCTGACAATCATTCTTCCCCAACAGTGGTTTCCCTTTTCTGTTAATACGCGTCCAGGCATGCCGAAGCTTGGCTAGTAACTCTCCATTCAAATCACCGGTGAAGTACAGAGATTCCTGTACTTCTTCCTCCTGAGGTGGGTTCTTCAACGCATATCCAAACTGGCGGACGAACAGAGACGGGTTGTAGTTGATGCACCCTTTTCTTCCTATCAAAGGAACATTAGGATACCCAGAACAACTGAAAATAAGCTCAGACCCCAGCAAGTCTCGGTCAAACCACTCAATGTCTTCAGAAGACAGCCTCATCATACGCTCTGGCCAGTCAGCTGTAGTTGCACTATCCACAAAAGGTCCCTTCAGGGGAAGATGGCTCTTAAACCACATGTACAGCAAAGGCACGCAACAAGATACATTCTTGCCTCTCCTGTTCTCATTTCTGTAGTGCATCGAATGGTAGAAGTCCCCGATCAGTGTAGGTACCAGGTTGCCAGCAGCAAACAGATGAAATGCATCCATGTCCACGAAGTTTGGGAAATTGGGAAACAACACTATCCCATAAATGCATAGAGCCAAAACAGCATTAAAGACCACCCAACACCCATTCTTGGCGTACTCTTGAGCCTTACCAACCAGAAACTGGAGAGAGAAACCTGGAACCCCTCGCCAAGAAGTCATCAACAGCTCAGAAGCATTCATGTGCAAGGCCTTAGCTAAATCCTCCAACTTGGGCTCAGCGGCAGAGTGAATAAAGGGGACTGCATTCTGTACCGGCAGCTCAGTAAACTCCACATATTCCTCCATGGTGGGCCCCAAGATAAAGTCAGCAAACGTGAAACATCTCAAAGCAGGGTCGTAGAATTGCATCAAGGTGTACAGCCCATTCAGTTCATCATTAGTGGATTTGCGAACCAATCTCAACAACCGTCCGTAACTCTGCCTGAAGCTTCTACGGACATCCTCATCAGCAAGAGAAATCAGACCCAGGAGGGGAGTAATATCAGGGATAGGTAGCTTGTACGCAACTGTCATCCTCAAACCAGCCATGATCAATACTCAGGAGTCCGAACACTAGAACCGGGGAATATGCAAATGCACCTGCAGCACAGACACACGTTAATGGGATGCAATGATAATGATTATGCAAACAATGCAATGCAAGCAACATGCAACAGGGACCAAGTGCCATAGCTGAGAAGCCTGAACTATATCAAGAGTCTCAGATAGACCCTCCATAATTCCTCAAACCCTGGTCTCAGATAGACCCAACATAAATCTCCAACACTGGTCTCTGATAGACCTCATACCATAACTCTGACTGGTCTCTGATAGACCTCATATCATAACTCCAACTGGTCTCTGATAGACCTCAAACCATAACTCTGACTGGTCTCTAATAGACCTCACAGCTATCCATAAATACCCAGGATCTCTGATCAAGAAATAACCGGTATCTGAAGGTCTAGTTACCTGCATAACCCCAAACCCTCTCACAGGTAGGTGTCCTAGTAACTGACAAAGGTATGGCATCCTATGCGGTCGTCGGCGTCACAGACTTTCAGGGTTGATGATACGATTCCCAGAAGGAGTGGTATCATCAAATCCTGAAGAGGCCTCACTTAGCCAACTTCTAAATGATCGGTCCCCCAGAGTCGACAATCCAACTAACCAGCAACCCGAGCCACCCAAAGGGCAGGACAGGAGGCCAACCAGAAGAACCTCGTCTGAGTGTGGATTTCGCGGGACACTAGGACATGCAAAGCACATGCGCGCCCACTAATCTCCACTCTAAATCTAGGTGCACTAAAGCCCAGGTCCGGCTTATCTCTCAATCATAGAACACCCGTCACACCCCACAATACAACAATAATAATAATAATAAAATGCTGAAATGTAAATACAGAAATGTAAATCCATACAAAATCCTCGACGGGAAAACAAGCGCTAGGATTGACTCTCTTAAGGGACGTTGGATCCCAAATGCATAAGGAACTATCGCAGTCCTTAGCAGCCAGGGGACGTTGGATCCCCAGCAGAGTCGCCAGCTGTCAGCAAGAGATACTCCTCATCAACTCTGGAAGTTGGTCTTCATTCTCTTTGATCTTCAAATGGGCTTCATCAACACAGTCTTCAGCTCAAACCCCAAGCCCCAAACAAACCCAATACCCCACACAGACAAATAATAACCCTAAAGAGGGCACACCACACAATCAATCAAATACAAGCAATATACTAATAGTAATAGGGGAATCCTAATATTTTCTAAGGGATCTATTATCTACCCATAATCCCTATAGTCCCATACCCCAAAATCAAATCAAAATTCCTAAAAGAAATGATCTATCTCACCTATGTTCACTTAAAACCCTACTTTTAACCACTCTAATCTCACCTAATCAAGTCATCTAAAAATTAATCCTAAAATTACAAATTGAATCCTATATACAAGCTAAAGTCCTAAGTTAATCACCCTAAAAAGAATGGACCCTAAATCTAAGGGGAAATAATTGAACTAAAATCAACAAAATTAAGTACTAAACTAAACCACTTAAAAAGCTATTTAAAAGAAAAATACACAAAAAAATATTCAAACAAAATAAAATGCTATTTTTATTATTGGATATTTTTCTTAACAGAATTATGAATCTACCACAAAAAGAACCAATTAAAAAATAAGCTTTTTTCATTTTTATATGGATTTTACAAGATCAAAGAAAATTAAAGAAAATGAAAATAAAAAAAAAAATGAATTAAATGGGGAGGGGGTGTCAAAAGTAAAGGCGCCTAGTTATTATTGCTTGATGGGCCATGAAGGGGAGGTGGGGATAGCAATTGCGTTAAGCCCAGATGAATCAGAAAAGAGCCAGGAGAAGGGAAAGGCGCGGTGGGGGTGTATTAGTAGGTTTTTTGTAGTGTTATTTGGTTGGGCTGGCTTTTAGGGAGTGTAAATATCAAAGTTTCATTAAGCCCACGAAGGGGCTTTAATGAAACGCAGCGTATTGCTGCCTCAAATTCTCCCTCCAAATTCTGGTTTAAACCTCAAGCGTTGGATCAAACTTCCAAGTCAAAAAAGTCTTGTAGATCCAACGACCCTGGCTTGTCTTCCTCACGAGACCTAGGGTTTGCAGGATTTTCCTCTCCCATGCATGAACTTCCACAGCTCTGTTCTCTCTCCTAACTCAACCAAATCCCACGATCCAAAAACAAAAAATGGCCTACTCAAAGCCCTCTACAAGGCCCTACACTTAGATTTTTCTAAAACTCACTCTATAATTAAACTCGATAGCTGTAACCTTAGGGCACCAAGAATTGCACCTGATATGCATGGTTATTAAACTTGCTCAAACTATACTAGAATGTTCTATGTGTTATGCTAATCACTCTAAACTAAAAAGCTAAGATTATCTTACCCTAATCCATGAGTTCTTGATCTTGAAAGATTCATCACCATGTCATCAATCCTCACGAAATTCACCCTAACTTTCTGAATTCAATCATTTGATCAACCCTAACAGTTCTAACCTATTCTTTCTACCTAATTAACACATAAACAAGGAGATAGAGGAGAATTCACCAACCTGCTAGGTAGCTATGGCATAGGTGGTTCCAGTCCAATCTAATGCTCGTAATCCTTCGAGAATGATCCTTGCTTGATGAGGAGCTTTCTGTTTGCAAAAGAATGTATGGAAAATGCTTGGATGAAGAGATTCGAAACTGTTATGGATCTTGAAACTTCAAACCCTAGCTCTTCAATCTTCCATGGATGGCTCTCTAATTCAGCATGTATGCACTCAAGAGATTCAATGTATTGTGGATGAAGAAGAAGAATGAACAGAATTGGTGTTGATTGTATGAATTCACTCTTTCTTACAATTGAAGCAACAATGGAGTCCTCACTTTCCTCTCTCTCTTTTCACCAACCTTTTGCACTAATGGACTCAATTCAATATATAGAGGATGATGGACAGATCTAGAAGTTTCTGGATTGATCGTAGAGGATTCTAGAAACTTCATGAATATGACATAATGAAAACCATCTCATCTCACACCTCATATCATGATATATCCTCTACAGCCCCTTTAGCACACTTGAAAATCTCCTTTCATGAGTTATTGGGAGTGTATGTGTGAAAAACAAGCTGATCCCTTCATTATGTTGAGTTTTGCAAAGTTGCCTTATTATGCAAGAAAGAACTTTACAAAGAAAGTCCAAAATTTAACCCCTAACTCAAAAAAGTGGCTGAACCAATTTCTTCAAAATGTTGTTTGGAATCAATTTGGTATATTACATGACCCACTTTGGATTTGTAGATTGCCCAAACCAATTTTTCATGTGAACTTTTTCAACTTATATGCCTTTTTTAAGTCATTTTTCACCAACTTTTATCAAGTCTTGTTCTATGCATTTCCAAACTTCCATGACCTCTTTTCTAGACTTAAAATGACATTTTGAGAAACTTTGATATTGTGAAGTTTTTCATTTGAAGCTTCCTTGTATGAGTTTTAGGCATAGGCTTGAAATGACCTGTAATTCTCAAATGACCAAAATACCCTTTGCTTGCCAAGACGATAAGTAGAGTTCCACAAATCATATGAAGGAATACCATACCTTTATAGAAAGCTAAGACAATGAGGAACAACTCTCATGTTGGCCAGAAATCCATTTGAAATCTCCTTGAAGGTCAAAAGTTGCTTGGAAGACAGACAACTTTTCACAGACAAATTTCAGTGCCCTCAGATGACCTGTAACTTGCAAGAGCTATAAATTGAGTTATATAAATCATCTTGATGACTTCCACCACTCAAATTAAAGCTATGAAGATACTCTACAAGTTTCATGTGGACCATAAATTCATATGAAGCTTGCATCTTGAGTTACACTGCTTTGAAGTTTGACCTAAATCAGGGGATTTTACACTGAAACCCTAATTTGGTAACTCCTCTTCTCCTTGACTCCTGTTGATTTTTCTTGGGCACAACATCACATCCATATCCATATAGCAAATAATGAACCCCACATTCTTCAAATGATCCTTGATGCCTTTCAAAACCAGTCTTTGACCTAGGGTTGACCTAGTGTTGACCCAGATAAAACCCTAGTTGACTGACTTCAACTGAGGCTCTTGCAATCACTCCATTGACTTGGTTACTCCTCAAAAATGATCATCTAGGCTCTTCATAACATCCATACACACCTCATGCTCTTGGGTCATGGCTCACACTTCCTCTGATGATCCCCAAATGACCTCAAGATAGGGGAGAACTCACTGATCAACCTGTCAACTCTTCCAAGCTCAAATTCTTCCCTGATGACCTGAGTAGTCTTGAATATGAATGAAACCCTTGGATATACCTCTTGAGATAAGAATAGCACTTTGATCCCCTGATTAAGATAGCTTGTTTATGCTATGCAAATGCAGATGAATACACTATGTACATGATGACAACGCAAATGACTATGCAATTGAAACATAAACCTAGGTTAGAAAAGGTTGGGCAAATTTTGGGGTGCAACAGTTTGGATAAGGAATAATTTTAACTTCTCGACACCTATTTATCATTATGCAATTAGGTTCTGGAGATGCTAGAGCTCCAAGTTGTTTTGTGCCAGTTCACCCTGGGCTAGATGGCTCTTGTCTTGACCAAGTCACTTTGTGATTTTAATGGTGCCTTGCATATTTCTTGGAGTCATGGTTACCCTTCAGACACACTAAGAGAAAGAATAATCTCGTATTTTCTTTTCACCACAATGTTATTATCCCTTAAAAATTCAAATGCATTGCTTATCACAGATAAAACAAGTTTTGCAAACATGAGGTAAAAATTGAAAGGAGAGAAAACTTTTGATGAAAATAATCTTTATTGATGAAAACCTATGAGTGGGAAGATTACAAGAGGAGGAAATTCCTAAAAGAGGTAATTGATTTGAAAGGGAATGAATAAAAATAGTAATGGCAATGTTTAAATTGGCTTCCATTGATTTTCAATTCTGCTATAATCCATATATCTCTGAAGACCCTCATGCCTTGATTTTGAGTGCAATGATTATATTGATCCTTTCCATTTGGAGTTCCGTGATCAAGGAGAAAAGATTCACAATTTCTCACAAAATGCAACCTTTTCCTTTTGAATCTCTAATTTTTTCCTAGACTGCCTTTTTGGATTTTCAGTCTACCGGGATACCCTTTTTTGCCGAAGTTACCTTTGCAGGTTTTTAACTTAGCTGGTTATTTCTTTTGTTTTTATCCCTACTTTTTTTCCTGGACCTTCTTCTTTTTACATGGTCCACGAGGACACCCATTTTTGTGTGGATTTTCGTTTTGGTCCACTGGGTCTATCTTTAGGCATAATATTTTTTAACTGCATCTGAATTCACATGGGATGGAAGGTCCTCACCGTCCATAGTCGAGAGAATCAAGGCTTCACCGGAGAAAACCTTTCTCAGCATATATGGACCTTCATAGTTCGGTTTCCATTTGCCCCTTGGATCAGTGTGAATTACTTGAATTTTCCTCAATACCAGATCTCCTGCTTCAATATCTTGAGGGAGAACTTTCTTCTTAAAGGCTCTCTTCAACCGCTTTTGTTATAATTGACCATGACAAATGGCCTTCATGTGCTTCTCATCAATGAGATTGAGTTGGTTGAGTCTTTCTTGTATCCATTCAGCTTCTTCTATCTTGATATGTATTAAAACCCTCAACAAGGGAATCTCTACTTTAATAGGCAACACCGCTTCCATGTCATACACAAGAGAGAACAGGCTTGCCCTAGTAGAAGTGTGCACTGAATGCGGTAGCCATGCAAGGAAAATGGCAACATCTCATGTCATTCTTTATATGTTTTCACCATCGTCTAGACAATCTTTTTGATGTTCTTATTTATTGCTTCAATAGCTTCATTCATCTTTGGACGATACTGTTGTACCCCAAAATTTGACCAACCATTTCTTGTACCTGGCTTTTGTTTTCTTTTCATTTTGCGTTTTTACATAGCATAACATTTGCTCTTGAGACAGGGGATCAAGGTTTTCTATGGCTCAGGTCTCTTTTTAGCGCAAGAGACTGAACAACGAGCATCAGAAGCTCCAACATTTATTTTTCCCGGCGATCGAGCGGTTGATTTTATTTTTGCAGGATATTTTTAGCTCAGGAGGCAACGTTTAAGCTATCTCAAGATTTCTCACGGTTATAATATTCAACATCAAGTTTACGAGGCTTAATAGAGCTCAGAGCGGAAGAAAACGGACAAATGTGCACTTTTCCCTCAAAAAGGCGTCAAAA
>CAWUDS030000515.1:0-24720 GCA_963859935.3 Lathyrus sativus | reverse complement strand
ATGATTGAGAAATATTTATCAACTCTTGACCTAGGTTTTCACCCATCTCTTTTCTTGAGCTAGAAATAGTCTTGGATGATTTTGTTCACTTAAAATGTTGAACTTTAAAGTTGTCATTTTGATAGATTGTGTGAGAGATCAACAATGGATTAAAATGATAAACTTCACAATATGAGTTAGAGATAATCATATTGAGAGGATATTGTGAATACATTGATCATTTGAAAGAGTTTATTAAATGTTGATCGGAAGTATACATGCAAAGTGATTACCAAAACCTAACTTTGACAATCTTTATTCAAATCGTTAAAACCTAACTTTTATCGCATTTATTCCTTTCATGCAAAATACTTGTTACCTTAAACACAAACCCTTGGATACCACTAAACTATAAATTTAACAATTGTTGAACTGCAGCAATATCTGATATTCCCTGTGGAGACGATAATATAAACCCGACACTTAACCACTGTTCTAACAAGCCGCCCTCCGGGTTTGATGCTCGATTTTATTTAGCGAATGCCTGCACATTAGCAGATGTTCTCAACTGCGTGTTGATCCGGCCTCCGGGTTCGATGCTCGCTTTTATTTAGCGAATTCCTGCGTGTTAGAAGATGTTCTCAACTGCGTGTTAAGTCGGCCTCCAGGTTCGATGCTCGCTTTTATTTAGCAAAGGTCTGCGCATTAGCAGAAGATCAACTGCGTGTTGATCCGACCTCCGGGTTCGACGCTCGCTTTTATTTAGCGAATGCCTGCGCGTTAGCAAAAGATAAACTTCGTGTTGAGCCGGCTTCCGGCTTCGATGCTCGCTTTTATTTAGCGAAGGCCTGCGCGTTAGCAAAAGATCAACTGTGTCTTGAGCCGACATCCGGGTTCGATGCTCGCTTTTATTTAGCGAATGCCTGCGCATTAGCAGAAGATCAACTGCGAGTTGATCCGGCCTCCGGGTTCGATGCTCGCTTTTATTTAGCGAATGCCTGCACGTTAGCAGAAGATTAACTGCAGGTAGATCCGGCCTCCGGGTTCGATGCCCACTTTTATTTAGCGAATGCCTGCACGTTAGCAGAAGATTAACTGCGGGTTGATCCGGCCTCCGGGTTCGATGCCCACTTTTATTTAGCGAATGCCTGCGCGTTAGCAGATGTTCTCAACAGCGTGTTGCGCTGGCCCCCGGGTTCGATGCTCGTTTTATTTAACGAATGTCTGCTTTGGTTAGCAGAAGATCAACTGCGGGTTTATTCGGCCTCCGGATTCGATGCTCGCTTTTATTGAGCGAATACCTGAGCGTTAGCAGTTGTTCTCAACTGCGTGTTGAGCCGACCTCCAAATTCGATGCTCGCTTTTATTTAGCGAATTCCTGCGTGTTATCAGATGTCTCAACTGCGTGTTGATCTGGCCTCCGGGTTTGATGCTCGTTTTTATTTAGCGAATGCCTGCGCGTTAGCATATTTTCTCAACTGTTTGTTGAGCCAGCCTCCGGGTTCGATGCTCGCTTTTATTTAGCGAATGCCTGCGTGTTAGCAGATGTTCTCAACTGTTTGTTGAGCTAGCCTCCAGGTTCGATGCTCGCATTTATTTAGCGAATTCCTGCTTTGATTAGTAGAAGATCAACTGCATGTTGATTCGGCCTCAAGGTTCGATGCTCGCTTTTATTTAGCGAATGCCTACGCGTTCGCAGAAGATCAAATGCATGTTGATCCGGCCTCCGGGTTCGATGCTCGCTTTTATTTAGCGAATGCCTGCTTTGATTAGCAGAAGATCAACTGCTGGTTGTTCCGGCCTCCGGGTTCGATGCTCGCTTTTATTTAGCGAATGCCTGCTTTGATTAGCAGAAGATCAACTGCTGGTTGTTCCGGCCTCCGGGTTCGATGCTCGCTTTTATTGAGCGAAAGCCTGAGCGTTAGCAGTTGTTCTCAACTGCGTGTTGAGCCGGCCTCTGGGTTCGATGCTCGCTTTTATTTAGCGAATGCCTACTTTGATTAGCATAAGATCAACTGCGGGTAGATTCGGCCTCCGGGTTCGATGCTCGCTTTTATTTAGCGACTGTTCGATGCCTGTATTATTCAACAGATTCCTGTTGATATCAGATGATCTTTCTGACTTAGTGTCGTTGCCTGCACGTTACAAGATGGTCTCAAATGCGTGTTGAGCCGACCTCCAGGTTCGATTCTCGCTTTTATTTAGTGAATGCCTGTGCGTTAGCAGATATTCTCAACTGCGTGTTGAGCCGGCCTCCGGGTTTAATGCTCGCTTTTATTTAGTGAATGCCTTCACATTAGCAGATGTTCTCAACTGTGTGTTGACCCGGCCTCCAAGTTCGATGCCCGCTTTTATTTAGCGAATGCCTGCACGTTAGAAGAAGATCAACTGCGTGTTGAGCCGGACTCCGGGTTCGATGCTCGCTTTTATTTAGCGAATGCCTGCGCGTTAGCAGAAGATCAACTTCGTGTTGAGCCGGCATCTGGCTTCGATGCTCGCTTTTATTTAGGGAAGGCATGCGCGTTAGCAGAAGATCAACTACGTCTTGAGCCGGCCTCCGGGCTCAATGCTCGCTTTTATTTAGCGAATGCCTGCTCGTTAGCAGAAGGTCAACTGCGTGTTAATCCGGCCTCCGGGTTCGATACTCGCTTTTATTTAGCGAATGCCTGCACGTTAGCAGAAGATCAACTGCATGTTGATTCGGCCTCCGAGTTCGATGCTCGCTTTTATTTATTGAATGCCGGCGTGTTAGCAGAAGATCAACTGCGTGTTGATCCTACCTCCGTGTTCGATGCTCGTTTTTATTTAGCGAATGCCTGCGCGTTAGCAGAAGATCAACTGCGTGTTGATCTGGCCTCCGGGTTTGACACTCGCTTTTATTTAGCGAGTGTCTGCGTGTTGGCAGAAGATCAATTGCAGGTTGATCCGTCCATCGGGTTCGATGCTCGCTTTTATTTAGTGAATTCCTGGTTTGATTAGCAAAAGATCAACAGCGGGTTGATCTGGCCTCCGTGTTTGATGCTCGATTTTATTTAGCGAATGCCGACGCGTTAGTTGAAGATCAACTGCTTGTTGAGCCAGCCTCCGGGTTCGATGCTTGCTTTTATGTAGCGAATGCCTGCACGTTAGCAGAAGATCAACTGCGGATTGATCCGGCCTCCGGGTTCGACGCTCGCTTTTAATTAACGAATTCTTACGTGTTAGCAGATGTTCTGAACTGCGTTTTGAGCCGGCCTCCGGGTTCGATGCTCCCTTTTATTTAGCAAATGTCTGCTTTGATTAGCAGAAGATCAATTGCGGGTTTATCCTACCTCCGGGTTCGATGCTCGCTTTTATTCAGCGAATGCCTGAGCGTTAGTAGTTATTCTCAACTGCGTGTTGAGCCGGCCTCCAGGTTCGATGCTCGCTTTTATTTAGCGATTGCCTACGCATTAGCAGATGATCAACTTCGTGTTGAGCCGGCCTCCGACTTCGATGCTCGCTTTTATTTAGCAAAGGCCTGCGTGTTAGCAGAAGATCAACTGCATCTTGAGCCGGCCTCTGGGTTCGATGCTCGCTTTTATTTAGAGAATGCCTGCGCGTTAGCAGAAGATCAAATGCATGTTGATCCGGCCTCCGGGTTTGATGCTCGCTTTTATTTAGTGAATGCCTGCCCGTTATCAGAAGATCAACTACGTGTTGATCCTGCCTACGGGTTCGATGCTCGCTTTTATTTAGCGAATGCCTGGTTTGATTAGCAGAAGATCAACTGATGGTTGATCCGGCCTCCGGGTTCGATGCTCGCTTTTATTGAGCGAATGCTTGAGCGTTTGCATTTGTTCTCAATTGCGTGTTGAGTCGGCCTCGGGGTTCGATGCTCGCTTTTATTTATTGAATGTCTGCTTTGATTAGCATAAGATCAACTGAGGGTAGATCCGGCCTCCGGGTTCGATGCTCGCTTTTATTTAGCGAATGTCTACTTAGATTAGCAAAAGATCAACTTCGGATGATCCTGCCCTCGGGTTCAATGCCTGTTTTATTCAACAGATTCCTGTTGATATCAGATGATCTTGCCGACTTAGTGTCGTTGCCTGCGCGTTAGAAGATGTTCTCAAATGCGGGTTAATCCGACCTCCGTGTTTGATGCTCGATTTTATTTAGCGAATGTCGGCGCGTAAGTTGAAGATCAACTGCTTGTTGAGCCAGCCTCCAGGTTCGATGCTCGCTTTTATTTAGCGAATGCCTGCACACAGA
Organism: Lathyrus sativus; assembly: GCA_963859935.3. Classification (NCBI taxonomy): domain Eukaryota; kingdom Viridiplantae; phylum Streptophyta; class Magnoliopsida; order Fabales; family Fabaceae; genus Lathyrus; species Lathyrus sativus. The sequence continues at coordinate 20,508 of CAWUDS030000515.1, read as the reverse complement.
AGATCAACTGTGGGTTGATCCGGCCTCCGGGTTCGACGCTCGCTTTTAATTAGCAAATTCCTGCGTGTAAGCAGATGTTCTCAACTGCGTGTTGAGCCGGCCTCCGGGTTCGATGCTCGCTTTTATTTAGCGAATGTCTGCTTTGATTAGCAAAAGATCAACTGCGGGTTTATCCTACCTCTGGGTTCGATGCTCGCTTTTATTCAGCGAATGCCTGAGCGTTAGTAGTTGTTTTCAACTGCATGTTGAGCCGGCCTCCGGGTTCGATGCTCGCTTTTATTTAGCGAATGCTTTCGCATTAGAAGAAGATCAACTTCATGTTGAGCCGGCCTCCGACTTCGATGCTCGCTTTTATTTAGCAAAGGCTTGCGCGTTAGCAAAAGATCAACTGTGTCTTGAGCCGGCCTCTGGGTTCGATGCTCGCTTTTATTTAGAGAATGCCTACGAGTTAACAGAAGCTCAAATGCAGGTTGATCCGGCCTCCGGGTTTGATGCTCGCTTTTAATTAGTGAATGCCTGCCCGTTAGCAGAAGATCAACTGCGTGTTTATCCAGCCTACGGGTTCGATGCTCGCTTTTATTTAGCGAATGCCTGGTTTGATTAGCAGAAGATCAACTGCTGGTTGATCCGGCCTCCGGGTTCGATGCTCGCTTTTATTTAGCGAATGTCTGCTTTGATTAGCAGAAGATCAACTGCGGGTTTATCCTACCTCCGGGTTCGATGCTCGCTTTTATTCAGCGAATGCCTGAGCGTTAGTAGTTGTTTTCAACTGCGTGTTGAGCCGACCTCCGGGTTCGATGCTCGCTTTTATTTAGAGAACGCCTGCGCGTTAGTAGAAGATCAAATGCAGGTTGATCCGGCCTCCGGGTTTGATGGTCGCTTTTATTTAGTGAATGCCTGCCCGTTAGCAGAAGATCAACTGCGTGTTGATCCGGCCTACGGGTTCGATGCTCGCTTTTATTTAGCGAATGCCTGGTTCGATTAGCAGAAGATCAACTGCTGGTTGATCCAGCCTCCAGGTTCGATGCTCGCTTTTATTGTGCGAATGCTTGAGCGTTAGCATTTGTTCTCAATTGCGTGTTGAGTCGGCCTCTGGGTTCGATGCTCGCTTTTATTTAGCGAATGCCTGCTTTGATTAGCATAAGATCAACTGAGGGTAGATCCGGCCTCCGGGTTCGATGCTCTCTTTTATTTAGCGAATGCCTGCACGTTAGCAGAAGATCAACTGCGGGTTGATTCGGCCTCCGGGTTCGACGCTCGCTATTAATTAGCGAATTCCTGCGCATTAGCAGATGTTCTCAACTGCGTGTTGAGCCGGCCTTCGAGTTCGATGCTCGCTTTTATTTAGCGAATGTCTGCTTTGATTAGCAGAATATTAACTGCGGGTTTATCCTACCTCCGGGTTCGATGTTCGCTTTTATTCAGCGAATGCCTGAGCGTTAGTAGTTGTTCTCAACTGCGTGTTGAGCCGGCCTCCGGGTTCGATGCTCGCTTTTTTTTAGTGAATGCCTGCGCATTAGCAGAAGATCAACTTCGTGTTGAGTTGGCCTCCGAGTTCGATGCTCGCTTTTATTTAGCAAAGGCCTGCGCGTTAGCAGAAGATCAACTGCGTCTTGAGCCGGTCTCTGGGTTCGATGCTCGCTTTTATTTAGAGAATGCCTGCGTATTAGAAGAAGATCAAATGCATGTTGATCCGGCCTCCGGGTTTGATGCTCGCTTTTATTTAGTGAATGCCTGCCCGTTATCAGAAGATCAACTACGTGTTGATCCTGCCTACGGGTTTGATGCTCGCTTTTATTTAGCGAATGCCTGGTTTTATTAGCAGAAGTTCAACTGATAGTTGATCCGGCCTCCGGGTTCGATGCTCGCTTTTATTGAGCGAATGCTTGAGCGTTTGCATTTGTTCTCAATTCCGTGTTTAGTCGGCCTCTAGGTTTGATGCTCGCTTTTATTTAGAGAATGCCTGCTTTGATTAGGATAAGATCAACTGAGGGTAGATCCGGCCTCCGGGTTTGATGCTCACTTTTATTTAGCGAAGGTCTACTTAGATTAGCAGAAGATCAACTTCGGTTGATCCTGCCCTCGGGTTCAATGCATGTTTTATTCAACAGATTCCTGTTGATATCAGATGATCTTTCCGACTTAGTGTCGTTGCCTGCGCGTTAGAAGATGTTCTCAAATGCGTGTTGAGCCGGCCTCCGGGTTCGATGCTCGATTTTATTTAGCGAATGCCTGCGCATTAGCAAATATTCTCAACTGCGTGTTGAGCCGGCCTCCGGGTTTAATGCTTGCTTTTATTTAGCGAATGCCTGCACGTTAGCAGATGTTCTCAACTGCGTGTTGAGACGGCCTCCAAGTTCGATGCGCACTTTTATTTACCGAATGGCTGCGTGTTAGAAGAAGATCAACTGCGTGTTGAGTTGGCCTCCGAGTTCAATGCTTGCTTTTATTTAGCGAATGCCTGCACGTTAGCAGAAGATCAACTTCGTGTTGAGCTGGCGTCCGGCTTCGATGCTGGATTTTATTTAGGGAAGGCCTGCGTGTTAGCAGAAGATCAACTGCGTCTTGAGCCGGCCTCCGGGTTCAATGCTCGCTTTTATTTAGCGAATGCCTGCGCGTTAGCAGAAGGTCAATTGAGTGTTGATCCGGCCTCAGGGTTCGATGCTCGCTTTTATTTAGCGAATGCCTGCACGTTAGCAGAAGATCAACTGCATTATGATCCGGCCTCCGCGTTCGATGCTCACTTTTATTTAGTGAATGCCATCGTGTTAGCAGAAGATCAACTGTGTGTTGATCCTGCCTCCGTGTTTGATGCTCGCTTTTATTTAGCGAATGCCTGCGCGTTAGCAGAAGATCAACTGCGTGTTGATCCGGCCTCCGAGTTTGATGCTCGCTTTTATTTAGCGAATGTTTGCGTGTTAGCAGAAGATCAATTGCAGGTTGATCCGTCCATCGGGTTCGATGCTCGCTTTTATTTAGTGAATGCCTGGTTTGATTAGCAAAAGATCAACTGCTTGTTGAGCCAGCCTCCGGGTTTGATGCTCGCTTTTATTTAGCGAATGCGTGCACATTAGCAGAAGATCAATTGCGGGTTGATCGGGCCTCCGGGTTCGACGCTCGCTTTTAATTAGCGAATTCCTGCGCGTTAGCAGATGTTCTCAACTGCGTGTTGAGCCGGCCTTCGAGTTCGATGCTCGCTTTTATTTAGCGAATGTCTGCTTTGATTAGCAGAATATCAACTGCGGGTTTATCCTACCTCCGGGTTCGATGTTCGCTTTTATTCAGCGAATGCCTGAGCGTTAGTAGTTGTTCTCAAATGCGTGTTGAGCCGGCCTCCGGGTTCGATGCTCGCTTTTTTTTAGCGAAGGCCTGCGCATTAGCAGAAGATCAACTTCGTGTTGAGTTGGCCTCCGAGTTCGATGCTCGCTTTTATTTAGCAAAGGCCTGCGCGTTAGCAGAAGATCAACTGTGTCTTGAGCCGGTCTCTGGGTTCGATGCTCGCTTTTATTTAGAGAATGCATGCGCGTTAGCAGAAGATCAAATGCAGGTTGATCCGGCCTCCGGGTTTGATGCACGCTTTTATTTAATGAATGTCTGCCCGTTAGCAGAAGATCAACTGCGTGTTGATCCGGCATACGAGTTCGATGCTCGCTTTTATTTAGCGAATGCCTAGTTTGATTAGCAGAAGATCAACTGCTGGTTGATTCGGCCTCCAGGTTCGATGCTTGCTTTTATAGAGCGAATGCTTGAGCGTTAGCATTTGTTCTCAATTGCGTGTTGAGCCGGCCTCTGGGTTCGATGCTCGCTTTTATTTAGAGAATGCCTGCTTTGATTAGGATAAGATCAACTGAGGGTAGATCCGGCCTCCGGGTTCGATACTCACTTTTATTTAGCGAAGGTCTACTTAGATTAGCAGAAGATCAGCTTCAGTTGATCCTGCCCTCGGGTTCAATGCCTGTTTTATTCAACAGATTCCTGTTGATATCAGATGATCTTTCCGACTTAGTGTCGTTGCCTGCGCGTTAGAAGATGTTCTCAAATGCGTGTTGAGCCGGCCTCCGGGTTCGATGCTCGATTTTATTTAGCGAATGCCTGCGCATTAGCAAATATTCTCAACTGCGTATTGAGCCGGCCTCCGGGTTTAATGCTTGCTTTTATTTAGCGAATGCCTGCACGTTAGCAGATGTTCTCAACTGCGTGTTGAGACGGCCTCCAAGTTCGATGCGCGCTTTTATTTACCGAATGGCTGCGTGTTAGAAGAAGATCAACTGCGTGTTGAGTTGGCCTCCGAGTTCAATGCTTGCTTTTATTTAGCGAATTCCTGCACGTTAGCAGAAGATCAACTTCGTGTTGAGCTGGCGTCCGGCTTCGATGCTCGCTTTTATTTAGGGAAGGCCTGCATGTTAGCAGAAGATCAACTGCGTCTTGAGCCGGCCTCCGGGTTCAATGCTCGCTTTTATTTAGTGAATGCCTGCGCGTTAGCAGAAGGTCAACTGAGTGTTGATCCGGCCTCAGGGTTCGATGCTCGCTTTTATTTAGGGAATGCATGCACGTTAGCAGAAGATCAACTGCATTATGATCCGGCCTCCGCGTTCGATGCTCACTTTTATTTAGTGAATGCCATCGCGTTAGCAGAAGATCAACTATGTGTTGATCCTGCCTCCGTGTTTGATGCTCGCTTTTATTTAGCGAATGCCTGCGCGTTAGCAGAAGATCAACTGCGTGTTGATCCGGCCTTCGGGTTTGATGCTCGCTTTGATTTAGCGAATGTTTGCGTGTTAGCAGAAGATCAATTGCAGGTTGATCCGTCCATCGGGTTCGATGCTCGCTTTTATTTAGTGAATGCCTGGTTTGATTAGCAAAAGATCAACCGCGGGTTGATCCGGCCTCTGTGTTTGATGCTCGATTTTAATTAGCGAATGCCGGCGCGTTAGTTGAAGATCAACTGCTTGTTGAGCCAGCCTCCCGGTTTGATGCTCGCTTTTATTTAGCGAATGCGTGCACGTTAGCAGAAGATCAATTGCGGGTTGATCGGGCCTCCGGGTTCGACGCTCGCTTTTAATTAGAGAATTCCTGCGTGTTAGCAGATGTTCTCAACTGCGTGTTGAGCCGGTCTCCAGGTTCGATGCTCACTTTTATTTAGCGAATGTCTGCTTTGATTAGCAGAAGATCAACTGCGGGTTTATCCTACCTTCGGGTTCGATGCTCACTTTTATTCAGCGAATGCCTGAGCGTTAGTAGTTCTTCTCAACTGCGTGTTGAGCCGGCCTCCGGGTTCGATGCTCGCTTTTATTTAGAGAATGCCTGCGCATTAGCAGAAGATCAACTTCGTGTTCAGCCGGCCTCCGACTTCGATGCTCGCTTTTATTTAGCAAAGGCCTGCCCGTTAGCAGAAGAACAACTGCGTCTTGAGCCGGCCTCTGGGCTCGATGTTCGCTTTTATTTAGAAAATGCCTGCGCGTTAGCAGAAGATCAAATGTAGGTTGATCCGGCCTCCGGGTTTGATGCTCGCTTTTATTTAGTGAATGCCTGCCCGTTAGCAGAAGATCAACTGCGTGTTGATCCGGCCTCCGGGTTCGATGCTCACCTTTTATTTAGCGAATGTCTGCTTTGATTAGCAGAAGATCAACTGCGGGTTTATCCAACCTCCGAGTTCGATGCTCACTTTTATTCAGCGAATGCCTGAGCGTTAGTAGTTGTTCTCAACTGCGTGTTGAGTCGGCCTTCGGGTTCGATGCTCGCTTTTATTTAGCGCATGCCTGCGCATTAGCAGAAGATCAACTTCGTGTTGAGCCGGCCTCCGACTTCGATGCTCGCTTTTATTTAGCAAAGGCCTGTGCGTTAGCAGAAGATCAACTGCGTCTTGAGCCGGCCTCTGGGCTCAATGTTCGCTTTTATTTATAGAATGCCTGCGCGTTAGCAGAAGATCAAATGTAGGTTGATCCGGCCTCCGTGTTTGATGCTCGCTTTTATTTAGTGAATGCCTGCCCGTTAGCAGAAGATCAACTGCGTGTTGATCCGGCCTACGGGTTCGATGCTCGATTATATTTAGCGAATGCCTAGTTTGATTAGCAGAAGATCAACTGCTGGTTGATCTGGCCTCCAGGTTCGATGCTCGCTTTTATTTAGCGAATGCTTGAGCGTTAGCATTTGTTCTCAATTGCGTGTTGAGCCGGCCTCTGGGTTCGATGCTCAGTTTTATTTAGCGAATGCCTGCTTTGATTAGCATAAGATCAACTGAGGGTAGATCCGGCCTCCGGGTTCGATGCATGCTTTTATTTAGCGAATGTCTACTTAGATTAGCAGAAGATCAACTTCGGTTTATCCTGCCCTCGGGTTCAATGCCTGTTTTATTCAACAGATTCCTGTTGATATCAGATGATCTTTCAGACTTAGTGTCGTTGCCTGCGCGTTAGAAGATGTTCTCAAATGCGTGTTGAGCCGGCCTCTGGGTTCGATGCTCGCTTTTATTTAGCGAATGCCTGTGCATTAGCAGATATTCTCAACTGCGTGTTGAGCCGGCCTCCGGGTTTAATGCTCGCTTTTATTTAGAGAATGCCTGCATGTTAGCAGATGTTCTCAACTGCAGTTGAGCCGGCCTCCGGGTTTGATGCGCGCTTTTATTTAGCGAATGCCTGCGCGTTAGAAGAAGATCAACTGCGTGTTGAGCTGGCCTCCGAGTTCGATGCTCGCTTTTATTTAGCGAATGCCTGCGCGTTAGCAGAAGATCAACTTCGTGTTGAGCTGGCATCCGGCTTCGATGCTCGCTTTTATTTAGGGAAGGCCTGCGCGTTAGCAGAAGATCAACTGCATGTTGATCCGGCCTCTGGGTTTGATGCTCACTTTTATTTAGCGAATGTCTGCGTGTTTGCAGAAGATAAACTGCAGGTTGATCCGGCCTCCGGGTTTGATGCTCGCTTTTATTTAGTGAATGCCTGGTATGATTAGTAAAAGATCAACCGCGGGTTGATCCGGCCTCCGTGTTTGATGATCGAATTTATTTAGCGAATGTTGGCACGTTAGTTGCAGATCAACTGCGTGTTGATCCTGCCTCCGGGTTCGATGCTCGCTTTTATTTAACGAATGCCTGCACGTTAGCAGAAGATTAACTACGGGTTGATCCGGCCTCCGAGTTCGATGCTCGCTTTTATTTAGCAAATGCTTGTGCATTAGCAGATGTTCTCATTGGGTGTTGAGCCGGCCTCCAGGTTCGATGCTCGCTTTTATTTAGCGAATGTCTGCTTTATTTAGCAGAAGGTCAACTGCGGGTTTATCGGGCCTCCGCGTTCGATGCTCGCTTTTATTGAGCGAATGCCTACGTGTTAGCAGTTGCTCTCAACTGCTTGTTGAGCCGGCCTCCAGGTTCGATGCTCACTTTTATTTAGCGAATGCCTGCGCGTTAGCAGATGTTCTCAACTGCATGTTGATCCGGCCTCCGGGTTCGATCCTCGCTTTTATTTAGCGAATGCCTGCGCGTTAGAAGATGTTCTCAACTATGTGTTGAGCTAGCCTCCAGGTTCGATGCTCGCTTTTATTTAGCAAATTCCTGCTTTGATTAGTAGAAGATCAACTGCATGATGATCCGGCCTCCGGGTTTGATGCTCGCTTTTATTTAGTGAATGTCTGCGCGTTAGCAGAAGATCAACTGCGTGTTGATCTGACCTCCGGGTTCGATGCTCGCTTTTATTTAGCGACTGCCTACTTTGATTAGCAAAAGATCAACTGTTGGTTGATCCGGCCTCCGGGTTCGATGCTCGCTCTTATTGAGCGAATGCCTGACCATTAGCAGTTGTTATCAACTGCGTGTTGACCCGGCCTCCGGGTTCGATGCTCGCTTTTATTTAGCGAATGTCTGCTTTATTTAGCAGAAGGTCAACTGCGGGTTTATCCGGCCTCCGGGTTCGATGCTCGCTTTTATTGAGCGAATGCCTACACATTAGCAGTTGCTCTCAAATGCGTGTTGAGCCGGCCTCCAGGTTCAATGCTCACTTTTATTTAGCGAATGCATGCGCGTTAGCAGATGTTCTCAACTGCATGTTGATCCGGCCTCCGGGTTCGATCCTCGCTTTTATTTAGCGAATGCCTGCGCGTTAGCAGATGTTCTCAGCTACGTGTTGAGCTAGCCTCCAGATTCGATGCTCGCATTTATTTAGCAAATTCCTGCTTTGATTAGAAGAAGATCAAATGCATGTTGATCCGGCCTCCGTGTTTGATGCTCCCTTTTATTTAACGAATGCCTGCGTGTTAGCAGAAAATCAACTGCGTGTTGATCTGACCTCCGGGTTCGATGCTCGCTTTTATTTAGCGACTACCTGCTTTGATTAGCAGAAGATCAACTGTTGGTTGATCCGGCCTCCGGGTTCGATGCTCGCTTTTATTGAGTGAATGCCTGAGCATTAGCAGTTGTTCTCAACTGCGTGTTGACTCGGCCTCCGAGTTCGATGCTTGTTTTTATTTAGCGAATGGTTGCACATTAGTAGAAGATCAACTTCGTGTTGAGCCGGCCTCCGGCTTCGATGCCCGCTTTTATTTAGCAAAGGCCTGCACGTTAGTAGAAGATCAACTGTGTGTTGAGCCGTATTCCGGGTTCGACGCTCACTATTATTTTGCGAATGCCTGCGTGTTAGCAGAAGATCAACTCTGTGTTGATCCTGCCTCTGGGTTCGATGCTCGCTTTTATTTAGCGAATGCCTGCGCGTTAGCAGAAGATCAACTTCGTGTTGAGCCGGCCTCCGGCTTCGATGCTCGCTTTTATTTAGAGAAGGCATGCGCGTTAATAGAAGATCAACTGCGTCTTGAGCCGGCCTCCGGGTTCGACGCTCGCTTTTGTTTAGGGTATGCCTGCGCGTTAGCAGAAGATCAACTGCGTGTTAATCCGGCCTCCGGGTTCGATGCTCGCTTTTATTTAGCGAATTCATGCGCGTTAGCAGAAGATCAACTTCGTGTTGAGGCGGCCTCCGGCTTCGATGCTCTGTTTTATTTAGAAAAGGCTTGCGCGTTAGCAGAATATCAATTGCAACTTGAGCCGGCCTCCGGGTTCGATGCTCACTTTTATTTAGCGAATGCCTGCGTGTTAGTAGAAGATCAACTGCAGGTTGATCCGGCCTCCGGGTTCGATGCTCGCTTTTATTTAGTGAATGCCTGCTTTGATTAGCAAAAGATCAACTGCGGGTTAATCCGGCCTCCGGGTTTGATGCTCGATTTTATTTAGCAAATGTCGGCGCGTTAGCAGGAGATCAACTGCGGGTTGATCCGACCTTCGAGATCGATGCTCGCTTCTATTTAGCGAATGCCTGCGCGTTAGCAGATGTTCTCAAGTGCGTGTTGAGCCGGCCTCCAGATTCGATGCTCGCTTTTATTTCGCGAATGTCTGCTTTGATTAGCAGAAGATCAACTGTGGGTTTATCCGGCTTCCGGGTTCGATGCTTGCTTTTATTGAGCGAATGCCTAAGCGTTAGTAGTTATTCTTAACTGCATGTTGAGCCGGCCTCCAGGTTCGATGCTCGCTTTTATTTAGCGAATGCCTGCGCATTAGCAGAAGATCAACTTCGTGTTGAGCCAGCCTTCGACTTCGATGCTCGCTTTTATTTAGCAAAGGCCTGCGCATTAGATGAAGATCAACTGCGTGTTGAGCCGGCCTCCGGGTTCGATACTCGCTTTTATTTAGCTAATGCTTGCGCGTTAGAAGAAGATCAACTGCGTGTTGTTCCAGCCTCCGGGTTCGATGCTCGCTTTTATTTAGCGAATGCCTGCGCATTAGCAGAAGATCAACTTCGTGTTGAGTCGGCCTCCGGCTTCAATGCTCTCTTTTATTTAGCGAAGGCCTGCGCGTTACCAGAAGATCAACTGCGTCTTGAGCCAGTCTCCGGGTTCGATGCTCGCTTTTATTTAGCGTATGCCTGCACGTTAGCAGAAGATCAACTGCAGGTTAATTCGGCCTCCGGGTTTGATGCTCGCTTTTATTTAGTGAATGCCTGCTTTGATTAGCAGAAGATCATATAGGGTTGATCCTGCCTCCGGGTTAGATGCTCGATTTTATATAGCGAATGCCGACGCGTTAGCAGAAGATCAACTATGTGTTGATCCTTCCTCCGGGTTCGATGCTCGCTTTTATTTAGCGAATGCCTGCATGTTAGCAGAAGATCAACTGCGGGTTGATCCGGCCTCCGGGTTCGATGCTCGCTTTTATTTAGCGAATGCCTACGTGTTAGCAGATGTTCTCAACTGTGTGTTGAGCCGGCCTCCTGGTTTGATGCTCGCTTTTATTTAGCGAATGCCTGCGCGTTAGCAGATGTTCTCGACTACATGTTGATCCGGCCTCCGGGTTCGATCCTCGCTTTTATTTAGAGAATGCCTGCGCGTTAGCAGATGTTCTCAATTGCATGTTGAGCTAGCCTTCAGGTTCGATGATAGCTTTTATTCAACAAATACCTGCTTTGATTACTAGAAGATCAACTGCATGTTGATCCGGCCTCTGGGTTTGATGCTCACTTTTATTTAGCGAATGCCTGCGCGTTAGAAGAAGATCAACTGCGTGTTAATTTGACCTCCGGGTTCGATGCTCGCTTTTATTGAGCGAATGCCTGAGCATTAGCAGTTGTTCTCAACTGCTTGTTGACCCGGCTTACGGGTTCGATGCTCGAGTTTATTTAGTGAATGCCTGCAAATTAGCAGAAGATCAACTTCGTGTTGAGCCAGCCTCCGGCTTTGATGCCCGCTTTTATTTAACAAAGGCCTGCGCGTTAGCAGAATATCAAGTGCGTGTTGAGCCAGGTTCCGGCTTCGATGCTCGCAATTATTTAGCGAATGCCTGCGTGGTAGCAGAAGATCAACTGCTTGTTGATCCTGCCTCTGGGTTCGATGCTCGTTTTATTTAGCGAATGCCTACGCGTTAGTAGTAGATCAACTTCGTGTTGAGCCGGCCTCCGGCTTCGATGTTCGCTTTTATTTAGCGAAGGCCTGCGCGTTAGCAGAAGATCAACTGCGTCTTGAGCCGGCCTGCAGGTTCGATGCTCGCGTTTATTTAGCGAATGCCTGCGTGTTAGCAGAAGATCAACTGCGTGTTAATCCGGCCTCCGGGTTCGATGCTCGCTTTTATTTAGCGAATGCCTGCGCGTTAGCAGAAGATCAACTTCGTGTTGAGCCGGCCTCCGGCTTTGATGCTCTCTTTTATTTAGCGAAGGCTTGCGCGTTAGAAGAAGATCAACTGCGTGTTGAGCCGGCCTCCGGGTTCGATGCTCGCATTTATTTAGCGAATGCCTGCGCGTTAGCAGAAGATCAACTACAGGTTGATCCGGCCTCCGGGTTCGATGCTCGCTTTTATTTAGCGAATGTCTGCTTTGATTAGCAAAAGATCAACTGCGGGTTTATCCGGCCTCCGGGTTTGATGCTCGATTTTATTTAGCGAATGCCTGAGCGTTAGCAGTTGTTCTCAACTGCGTGTTGAGCCGGCCTCCAGGTTCGATGCTCGCTTTTATTTAGCGAATGCCTGCGCGTTAGCAGATGTTCTCAACTGCAAGTTGATCCGGCCTCCAGGTTCGGTGCTCGCTTTTATTTAGCGAATACCTGCGAGTTGGCTGATGTTCTCCACTGCGTGTTGACCTAGCCACCAGGTTCGATGCTCGCTTTTATTTAGAGAATTCCTGCTTTGATTAGAAGAAGATCAACTGCATGTTGATCCGGCCTCTGGGTTCGATGCTCGCTTTTATTTAGCGAATGCCTGCACGTTAGTAGAAGATCAACTACAGGTTCATCCGGCCTCCGCGTTCGATGCTCGCTTTTATTTAGTGAATGCCTGCTTTGATTAGCAGAAGATCAACTGCGGGTTGATCCGGCCTCCGGGTTTGATGCTCGATTTTATTTAGCAAATGTCGGCGCATTAGCCGAAGATCAACTGCGTGTTGATCCTGCCTCTGGGTTCGATACTCGCTTTTATTTACCGAATGCCTGCACGTTAGCAGAAAATCAACTTTGTGTTGAGCCGGCATCCGGCTTCGATGCTCGCTTTTATTTAGGGAAGGCCTGCGCGTTAGCATAAGATCAACTGCGTCTTGAGCCGGCCTCCGGGTTCAATGCTCGTTTTTATTAGCGAATGCCTGCGCGTTAGCAGAAGGTCAACTACGTGTTGATCTGGCCTCCGGGTTCGATGCTCGCTTTTATTTAGCGAATGCCTGCACGTTACCAGAAGATCAACTGCATGTTGATCCAGCCTCCGCATTCGATGCTCACTTTTATTTAGTGAATGCCATCGTGTTAGCAGAAGATCAACTGCGTGTTTATCCTGCCTATGTGTTCCATGCTCGCTTTTATTTAGCGAATGCATGCGCGTTAGTAGAAGATCAACTGCGTGTTGATCCGACCTCCGGGTTCGATGCTCACTTTTATTTAGTGAATGCCTGCTTTGATTAGCAGAAGATCAACCGAGGGTTGATTCGGCCTCCGTGTTTGATGCTCGATTTTATTTAGAGAATGTCGGCGCATTAGCAGAAGATCAACTGCGTGTTTATCATGCCTCCGAGTTTGATGCTGGCTTTTATTTAGTGAATGCCTGCGCGTTAGCAGAAGATCAACTGCGTCTTGAGCCGGCCTCCGGGTTCGATGCTCGCTTTTATTTAGCGAATGCCTGCGCATTAGCAGAAGATCAACTGCGTTTTAATCCGGCCTCCGGGTTCGATGCTCGCTTTCATTTAACGAATTCATACGCGTTAGCAGAAGATCAACTTCGTGTTGAGCCGGCCTCCGGCTTCGATGCTCTCTTTTATTTAGCAAAGACTTGCGCGTTAGCAGAAGATCAACTGCGTCTTGAGCCGGCCTCCGGGTTCGATCCTCTCTTTTATTTAGCGAATGCCTGCGCGTTAGTAGAAGATCAACTGCAGGTTGATCCGGCCTCCGGGTTCTATGCTCGCTTTTATTTAATGAATTCCTGCTTTGATTAGCAGAAGATCAACTGTGGATTGATTCGTCCTCCGGGTTTGATGCTCGATTTTATTTAGCAAATGTCGGCGCGTTAGCAGAAGATCAACTGCGGGTTGATCCGGCCTCCGGGATCGATGCTCGCTTTTATTTAGCGAATGCCTGCGCATTAGCAGATGTTCTCAACGGCGTGTTGAGCCGGCCTCCGGGTTCGATGCTCGCTTTTATTTAGCGAATGTCTGCTTTGATTAGCAGAAGATCAACTGCGGGTTTATCCGGCTTCCGGGTTCGATGCTCGCTTTTATTGAGCGAATGCCTGAGCGTTACCAGAAGATCAACTGCATGTTGATCCAGCCTCCGCATTCGATGCTCACTTTTATTTTGCGAATGCCATCGTGTTAGCAGAAGATCAACTGCGTGTTTATCCTGCTTCTGTGTTCGATGCTCGCTTTTATTTAGCGAATGCATGCGCGTTAGCAAAAAATCAACTTCGTGTTGATCCGGCCTCCGGGTTCAATGCTCACTTTTATTTAGTGAATGCCTGCTTTGATTAGCAGAAGATCAACCGAGGGTTGATTCGGCCTCCGTGTTTGATGCTCTATTTTATTTAGACAATGCCGGCGCATTAGCAGAAAATCAACTGCGTGTTTATCCGGCCTCCGAGTTCGATGCTCGCTTTTATTTAGCGAATGCCTGCGCGTTAGCAGAATAACAACTTCGTGTTGAGCCGGCCTCCGGCTTCGATGCTCGCTTTTATTTAGCGAAGGCCTACGCGTTAACAGAAGATCAACTGCGTCTTGAGCCGGCCTCCGGGTTCGATGCTCGCTTTTATTTAGCGAATGCCTGCGCATTAGCAGAAGATCAACTGCGTTTTAATTCGGCCTCCGGGTTCAATGCTCGCTTTTATTTAGCGAATGCATGCGCGTTAGGAGAAGATCAACTTCGTGTTGAGCCGGCCTCCGGCTTTGATGCTCTCTTTTATTTAGTGAAGGCTTACGCGTTAGAAGAAGATCAACTGCGTGTTGAGCCGGCCTCCGGGTTCGATGCTCGCATTTATTTAGCGAATGCCTGCGCGTTAGCAGAAGATCAACTACAGGTTGATCCGGCCTCCGAGTTTAATGCTCGCTTTTATTTAGTGAATGCCTGCTTTGATTAGCAAAAGATCAACTGCGGGTTGATTCGGCCTCCGGGTTTGATGCTCGATTTTATTTAGCAAATGTCGTTGCGTTAGCAGAAGATCAACTGCATGTTGATCGTGCCTCCGGGTTCGATACTCGCTTTTATTTACTGAATGCCTGCATGTTAGCAGAAGCTCAACTGCAGGTTGATCCAGCCTCCGGGTTTGATGCTCGCTTTTATTTAGCGAAAGACTGCGCGTTATGAGATGTTCTCAACTGCGTGTTGAGCCGGCCTCCGAGTTCGATGCTCGATTTTATTTAGCGAATGTCTGCTTTGATTAGTAGAAAATCAACTGCAGGTTGATCCAGCCTCCGGGTTTGATGCTCGCTTTTATTAGTGAATGCCTGCACGTTAGCAGAATTTCAACTGCGTGTTGATTCAGCCTCCGGGTTAGATGCTCGCTTTTATTTAGCGAATGCCTGCGCGTTAGCAGAAGATCAACTGCAGGTTGATCCGGCCTCCGGGTTCGATGCTCGCTTTTATTTAGTGAATGCCTGCTTTGATTAGCAGAAGATCAACCGAGGGTTGATTCGGACTCCGTGTTTGATGCTCGATTTTATTTAGAGAATGCCGGCGCATTAGCAGAAGATCAACTGCGTGTTTATCCTGCCTCCGGGTTTTGATGCTCGCTTTTATTTAGCGAATGCCTGCATGTTAGTAGAAGATCAACTATGGGGTTATCCGGCCTCCGGGTTCGATGTTCGCTTTTATTTAGCGAATGCCTGCGCGTTAGCAGATGTTCTCAATTGCGTTTTGAGTCGGCCTCCGGGTTCGATGCTCGCTTTTAGTTAGCGAATGTCTGCTTTGATTAGTAGAAGATCAACTGCGGGTTTATCCGGCCTCCGGGGTTTGATGCTCGCTTTTATTGAGTGAATGCCTGAGGGTTAGCAGTTGTTCTCAACTGCGTGTTGAGCCGGCCTCCAGGTTTCGATGCTCGCTTTTATTTAGCGAATGCCTGCGTGTTAGCAGATGTTCTCAACTGCAAGTTGATCCGGCCTCCGGGTTCGATGCTCGCATTTATTTAGCGAATACCTGCGCGTTGGCTGATGTTCTCAACTGCGTGTTGAGCTAGACACCAGGTTCGATGCTCTCTTTTATTTAGAGAATTCCTGCTTTGATTAGAAGAAGATCAACTGCATGTTGATCCGGCCTCTGGGTTCGATGCTCGCTTTTATTTAACGAATGCCTGCACGTTAGCAGAAGATCAACTGCAGGTTGATCCGGCCTCCGCGTTCGATGCTTGCTTTTATTTAGTGAATGCCTGCTTTGATTAGCAGAAGATCAACTACGGGTTGATCCGGCCTCCGGGTTTTGATGCTCGACTTTATTTAGGCAAATGTCGGCGCGTTAGCCGAAGATCAACTGCGTGTTGATCCTGCCTCTGGGTTCGATACTCACTTTTATTTACCGAATGCCTGCACGTTAGCAGAAGATCAACTTTGTGTTGAGCCGGCATCCGGCTTCGATGCTCGCTTTTATTTAGGGAAGGCCTGCGCGTTAGCATAAGATCAACTGCGTCTTGAGTCGGCCCTCCGGGTTCAATGCTCGGTTTTATTTAGCAAATGCTCCTGCGCGTTAGCAGAAGGTCAATTGCGTGTTGATCCGGCCTCCGGGTTCGATGCTCGATTTTATTTAGCGAATGTCTGCTTTGATTAGCAGAAAATCAACTGCGGGTTGATCCAGCCTCCGGGTTCGATGCTCGCTTTTATTTAGTGAATGCCTGCGCGTTAGCAGAATTTCAACTGCGTGTTGATTCAGCCTCCGGGTTAGATGCTCGCTTTTATTTAGCGAATGCCTGCACGTTAGCAGAAGATCAACTGCAGGTTGATCCGGCCTCCGGGTTCGATGCTCGCTTTTATTTAGTGAATGCCTGCTTTGATTAGCAGAAGATCAACCGAGGGTTGATTCGGCCTCCGTGTTTGATGCTCGATTTTATTTAGAGAATGTCGGTGCATTAGCAGAAGATCAACTGCGTGTTGATCCTGCCTCCGGGTTCGATGCTCGCTTTTATTTAGCGAATGCCTGCATGTTAGTAGAAGATCAATTATGGGGTTATTCGGCCTCCGGGTTCGACGCTCGCTTTTATTTAGCGAATGCCCTGCGCGTTAGCAGATGTTCTCAATTGCGTTTTGAGCCGGCCTCCGGGTTCGATGCTCGCTTTTATTTAGCGAATATCTTCTTTGATTAGCAGAAGATCAACTGCGAGTTTATCCGGCCTCCGGTTTTGATGCTCGCTTTTATTGAGCGAATGCCTGAGCGTTAGCAGTTGTTCTCAACTGCGTGTTGAGCCGGCCTCCAGGTTCGATGCTCGCTTTTTATTTAGCGAATTCCTGCACGTTAGTAGAAGATCAACTTTGTGTTGAGCCCGGCATCCGGCTTCGATGCTCGCTTTTATTTAGGGAAGGCCTGCACGTTAGCAGAAGATCAACTGCGTCTTGAGCCGGCCTCTGGGTTCAATGCTCGGTTTTATTTAGCGAATGCCTGCGCGTTAGGCAGAAGGTCAACTGCGTGTTGATCCGGCCTCCGGGTTCGATGCTCGCTTTTTATTTTGCGAATGCCTTCACGTTACCAGATCAACTGCATGTTGATCCAGCCTCCGCGTTCGATGCTCACTTTTATTTAGTGAATGCGATCGTGTTAGCAGAAGATCAACTGCGTGTTTATCCTGTCTCTGTGTTCGATGCTCGCTTTTATTTAGCGAATGCATGCGCATTAGCAGAAGATCAACTGCGTGTTGATCCGGCCTCCGGGTTCGATGCTCACTTTTATTTAGCGAATGCTTGCATGTTAGTAGAAGATCAACTAGGTTAATCTCGTGATTCCGCCGTATCCGCCAGGTTTTGATGTCAACGCCCACTATGAGTACCACGCTGGGGTACAGGGGCATTCAACTGAGGACTGTAAGGTGCTTAAGAGCCAGGTTCAGACTCTGCTAGACTCCAATATATTCTCGATCACGCCTCAGGGTATTCAGATTAACAATCTCCCTTCATCCAGCCAGGTGGGGGTATCAGTTCGTGTCGTGGAAGAATCCACTGAGGGCGGAGGTTTGGAAGAACAGCAGATTGACTTTGATGAGCAATTCTGAATGTGGTTGACTCAGCAGCAAGTCAAGATTCGAAATCCCGGTCCCCTGAAGCTGGCAATCTCTGTTTTTATCATGTCATTTCTTTGCATTTGTAGTTTCTTTTCTGTTTAAGTGCAAATCTCATTTGTAAAACTGTATTGTTTTCAATTGATATTGATAATGAAATGAATATGCATGTTTTTGATTAAATCCATTTGTGTTCACTTATGTTTTTAATTGAGGGTCTAACGTTTGTTTAAGCGGAACTTGGGGAGGATGACGAAATTGAAAGACGCGCAAGCTTCCGATTGTATGCTTTCGAATGAAACCTGCTGATGATGTACAGGCATTGTTTCAAATTCCTAAACACCGGAGATATAAGGATGATAATCCCTTGTCAACCCCCTTTGAGCCTAGTAGTAGGAGTTCTTTTCTGAAAACGAAAAAACCCTCAATCTTAACTCGAGGTAGGGTAGGTGTCAGCTAATTTGATCGAGCGTCCAAATCGTGAAAGGAGTGTTCCCGTTTGAGGGTCAATCAAACCTCTAGTGGTCGTGCCTAAAAAACCATAGTGGTTATCCATTGCCTACCAAGGAGTGAAACAGTCACAATCCCTTCAACAAGTCAGACAAGCCGGTGTCACGCGATTTGTTCAACAACAAAAAGAAGAAAAAAAGAAAAGAATCAAAAGAAGAAGCCCGCTAAGTCGAATCTTGAAAACAAGCGACTTAGGCAAAAATTAGGGCATCCCGCTGAACTTTGAAATCAAAAGAAGCTCAAAAGAGCCAGTCCAGGCAAAGGTTATGGAAAATGAAAAGCGGAAAAACGAAAAGGATTACAAAAGAAAATCCTCGAACAAAAAATTCGTGTGTCTCCAGGCACCAAAGGACAAAAAGCGAGTGGCTGTCACTCCAAGAACTTGTGGTTTCCTGAACCATCACTCCTGTCATTCAACCTTTGAAAGGTGAGCGCTAGTGCCGAATTAGCTGAACTTAGGATTGGAGAACATCAAGGAGAATGGGTGGGTTAGAATAAACTTTGAGCCTTTGTCCTTTCTTTTCTAACCGTGAACCTGACCAAGTTACAACCTGCAAAAGTCCTAATTGAAGCATGGTGGTTTCGAGAGCATACTTCGGTAAAGATCGCATCGAAAATGACTCCTAAAAAGGATTCCTCTTATCAGGTTGCCATTAAGGTTGACAGTTTCATAGGTGATTCGTTCACTATATGTCACAATTTCTTTTTCCAGTGAACCGGCTTGGATTTCAAAACTGTCATATGCATTGCATTAATATATCTTTTGTGCAGAACAATTTGTTTTACCTGTGAGTAAGCACTTGACATCAGGAAGTTTCCACAGTGCGAAGTTTGATCAGGATAGAATGCAGAGCGCCCACTCCGTTGAGCCGGGGCAAGCTATATCAAATGATCATATCATGGGAGTCAGCCATCCGAAAGTTAGTTAATCTGGGGCAATCAGGTCGAGGTTTGGTAAATCTCTCGAAGTGGTCAGGGGTACCGCTCCATAAATCAGTCAGTCAGGGGCAAGGTCGTTGCAAGACTGGGGTAGACTACCCTAAGAGCATCGAAGCTATCCTTATCTAGAAGCCAGCACCGTTTCAAAATTCAAAGTGTTGAGGCGGTTCAACCCATCAGGTACATAAATTTCAAGTCTTCTCGTGAGGAAGTTTTTGCAGAGATCCCACAAGCTGGGGCAAAATTGGAAACAAGAGATTTGTTATTCTCCATACCTTCAGAGTTTATCAGAGTTGGTCAACCAGGGATGAATCCTTTCGTGGTACAGATGCTGGGGCAAGCCATCTCGAGGTAGTTTCATGGCAAGCTTTTCTGTTCAAGATGAACTATCCCAGACATCAGACTGGAGCAAGTTGAACTGGACTGGGTCGGTTATCCCAGTGAGTCTTTGAAAGGGAGATTACTTCGGATGGAATGCAGGTAGGCATTTTATTCGTTTCCCCACAGCAGAGATTTTGTCGTACTCACAGAGTCTCATTATCAAGTCAGGTATCACCAGAGGAAGTGGTAGTAATTCTACAGCAAAGGCAGCGTCTTCGACGCCCTCTCCCCAATGGAGTTGACTTTCTGGTGTTCTCCTGGTAGTATCAGTATTCAGGGTTTCTTCCCCAAGAAGAGTTCAGTGCTGATTCCCCCGACATAACAATGTTTGAACAGGGCGTGATTCCTTCCCCAGTAGAGTGGAGTTCTCAATATAAGTCTCTACTGTTCCCAAGTAGGGCGGATTATTATTTGTATATCCCCAACAGAGTGGGTTCCTTTCCAAAGTAGAGTGGAACTCCCGGCAATGTTCTTGATTCCCCACTGAGGGGAGTTGTTGGTGTTTCCCCCAGTAGGATAAATGTCTTTTCTCTAGCTGGTGAAGTTTGTCAAGGAAGGCCATCCAGAGCATTTCCCCAACCGAGTTTTTGTCCCCCAGAATGGTTTATTCTGTTGGGCCTTCAAGGAGGTTTCCCTCAGCAGAGTTTGACTTCATCCTCAGCGGAGTTGGTTTTTTCTCTCTAGCATTTATTTTTCTAGAGCGGTTCTTTTGCATTTGCATTTTGCATTAGGAATCTCCCAAATGCATAGGATTTCCATTTCATATGGAGCATTACGCCATTTTCAAACATATGCATCTGAAGCATAAGCCAGATTTGTTGCCTTCGAAGAGGTGTACCTTTGATGGTAAAAGTCATTTGATTCTTTTGCTGCCCATTGCAGATGTGTTATTCCAACTTTTGGTTGGTATTCTCCAGCGTAGTCTGAATCGTGGCGTTTGGTTTTCCAACTTTTGGTTGGTAATCTTTGTTTCATTCCAACTTTTGGTTGGTGACATGTTGGCGTTTGGTCGTTATCCCAACTGTTGGTTGGTAATCTCTGGTTTCCCCTTGCAGATTCTTCGTTCCAACTCTTGGTTGGAAATCTTCATATTCTAACTCTTAGTTAGTAGCTTCCATCCTAACTCTTGGTTAGTAACCTTTGTTCCAACTCTTGGTTGGCAATCTTTGCGATCCTAACTCTTGGTTAGTAGCTTTTGTTTCGACTTTTAGTCAATGAGGATTTATTTTCCTGTTTATCCTAACTCTTGGTTAGTAGCTTTTGTTCCGACTTTTGGTCGATGAGGATTTATTTTCCTGGTTATCCTAACTCTTGGTTAGTAGCTTTTGTTCCGACTTTTGGTCGATGAGGATTTATTTTCCTGGTTATCCTAACTCTTGGTTAGTAGCTTTTGTTCCGACTTTTGGTCGATGTTGATCTTTCCCCAGCAATCCTAACTCTTGGTTAGTAGCTTGTGTTCCGTGTTTTGGTTAATGTTGATCTGTCCTGGTGAT
>CAWUDS030000514.1:0-24648 GCA_963859935.3 Lathyrus sativus | reverse complement strand
AACCGTAGGTTAGAGTTCTGTCTCTTTCTTTCTCAAAACAAACAGAAAAACACGTAAAGATTTCAAACTCAATAAAAGACACTTCTTCCGTAAAAGAATGTGAACTCATCAAAACGTCATTTTTGTCCGCTGGGACTGTTAATCAAGAAAACCTTTTCAGAAGGAATAAAATCAACCAAGACAAGCTTGTGTCGTACGTGGCCCGAACTACGTTTGCTCTGATCTTTCATGCTGTATGAAAGTACGTAGGCATAGGATGCGATATCCTAGCGAGCAACCTTACCCTCCTTTCCCGTAGGTAGGCGAACTACGTTGACTCTGATTTCTCGTTCCAGACGGGAATACGTAGGCATAAAGTGCGACACTTTGCCGAGTCATTTTATTTTCATTCTCTTTTCTTCTCAACCCTTGACCTATAGTTTAGATAGAATAACAATCCATACCCGAAAACAAGCGTGGATCCCGTCGAGTACGACGGACGTGAGGGGTGCTAATACCTTCCCCTTGCGTAACCGACTCCCGAACCCCGGTTTTGGTTGCGATGACCATACCTTTCCCGTGTTGTGCGAGGTTTACTCTGAGCGTTTCCTTTCCCTCCCGTGGGATAAATAACGCACGGTGGCGACTCTTCTGTTCAGCCGGCGCCGATTTTCGCAGTAGCGACAGGAGGTAGTAATTTGAATTCAAATATAGTATTAGTTTATCTTATGGTTTCGTTGTTCTATCCAACAAACCACGCAAGAAAAATTAAATACAATTAATTTATTGTATATTTTTAATTTTCTTAAATAAGCATATAAAACGTTTATTATACATCTATGTTTATATATTTACGATATTAAATTGAAAAAGAAAAAAAAATGTAGAAAAAATTTAGCTGATTATGTTAGGGAATGAGTTTAATTTGAAATATGAATTTATGAAATTATATTCATTTCTCTAGTTATGTTTTTACATATTTTATTAATGCTGTTAGTCTTTCAAAAATGTTAAAATTGATTCATCCCTTCAATTACATTTAATACGAGTAAGATATTTTATAGAAAATTAGTTTTATGACCGAGTCATTCAATTTAATTTTATTCAATGGTTAATTTAATTAATTATCTTGTGGTTGGACCAATTATCTCATAATTTTATTAATAAAAAAAATGTTTAAAAGTGAAAAAATAAGAAGGAAAAATATGTTCCAAAGAAGTTGATTATAATAAAGAAAAAACAACAAATCTGAGTTCTTTGTAAATATAATTATCAATTATACATTCAATCTTCTTTAGAGTACGTAAAATTATGAGAATTTGTAAAATTAAGAAAAATTGAATTATGAACACAAATAGGATTACCTTTTTCAATTAGATTGAAAGAATGTGTTAATTTATATGCATGGATAATAACATCTAATCCCAATAAAAGAGAATTTAGCTCCACTTACTCCCAGTAACTTTACAATGATGATCAAGAAGAAAGAAATGAAAAACCTGGTACATACATTTTGTTGGTCACTGATAATTTTATACTATCTTAGCACATGATAACTTAGCGACTTTTATTTCTCATGCATAATTTGAAGCAATAACTTTGTTTTATTATTTGAAAATTTAATCAAAATAATTCAAACCGTTTTGTTTCCTTTCGATCAACGATGAATTTTGAATACATGTATTAAATATTTTCTACTCACGTGACCTGACGAATTGTCACCTTGGTTGAGTCATATTACTATAGAATATATCTTTCTTTATTAATTTGGGAAGACGTTTGAACCGGTAAAATAGCAGCGTGGCTACGTGGAAATAGTTGTTTTGCTTAGTATGCGTTTGGTAATCCATCACATTAAAATTATAGGTGAATTCCACGTTAAAATTTAATATGAGAGGTAGTAATTTGAATTCAAATATAGTATTAGTTTATCTTATGGTTTCGTTGTTCTATCAAACAAACCACGCAAAAAAAATTAAATACAATTAATTTATTGTATATTTTTAATTTTCTTAAATAAACATATAAAACGTTTATTATACATCTATGTTTATATATTTACGATATTAAATTGAAAAATAAAAAAAAATGTAGAAAAAATTTAGTTGATTATGTTAGGGAATGAGTTTAATTTGAAATATGAATTTATGAAATTATATTCATTTCTCTAGTTATGTTTTTACATATTTTATTAATGCTGTTAGTCTTTAAAAAATTTTAAAATTGATTCATCCCTTCAATTACATTTAATACGAGTAAGATATTTTATAGAAAATTAGTTTTATGACCGAGTCATTCAATTTAATTTTATTCAATGGTTAATTTAATTAATTATCTTGTGGTTGGACCAATTATCTCGTAACTTTATTAATAAAAAAAATGTTTAAAAGTGGAAAAATAAGAAGGAAAAATATGTTCCAAAGAAGTTGATTATAATAAAGAAAAAACAACAAATCTGAGTTCTTTGTAAATATAATTATCAATTATGCATTCAATCTTCTTTAGAGTAGGTAAAATTATGAGAATTTCTAAAATTAAGAAAAATTGAATTATGAACACAAATAGGATTACCTTTTTCAATTAGATTGAAAGAATGTGTTAATTTATATGCATGGATAATAACATCTAATCCCAATAAAAGAGAATTTAGCTCCACTTACTCCCAGTAACTTTACAATGATGATCAAGAAGAAAGAAATGAAAAACCTGGTACATACATTTTGTTGGTCACTGAAAATTTTATACTATCTTAGCACATGATAACTTAGCGACTTTTATTTCTCATGCATAATTTGAAGCAATAACTTTGTTTTATTATTTGAAAATTTAATCAAAATAATTCAAACCGTTTTGTTTCCTTTCGATCAACGATGAATTTTTAATACATGTATTAAATATTTTCTACTCACGTGACCTGACGAATTGTCACCTTGGTTGAGTCATATTACTATAGAATATATCTTTCTTTATTAATTTGGGAAGACGTTTGAACCGGTAAAATAGCAGCGTGGCTACGTGGAAATAGTTGTTTTGCTTAGTATGCGTTTGGTAATCTATCACATTAAAATTATAGGTGAATTCCACGTTAAAATTTAATATTGGAGGTAGTAATTTGAATTCAAATATAGTATTAGTTTATCTTATGGTTTCGTTGTTCTATCCAACAAACCACGCAAGAAAAATTAAATACAATTAATTTATTGTATATTTTTAATTTTCTTAAATAAGCATATAAAACGTTTATTATACATCTATGTTTATATATTTACGATATTAAATTGAAAAAGAAAAAAAAATGTAGAAAAAATTTAGCTGATTATGTTAGGGAATGAGTTTAATTTGAAATATGAATTTATGAAATTATATTCATTTCTCTAGTTATGTTTTTACATATTTTATTAATGCTGTTAGTCTTTCAAAAATTTTAAAATTGATTCATCCCTTCAATTACATTTAATACGAGTAAGATATTTTATAGAAAATTAGTTTTATGACCGAGTCATTCAATTTAATTTTATTCAATGGTTAATTTAATTAATTATCTTGTGGTTGGACCAATTATCTCATAATTTTATTAATAAAAAAAATGTTTAAAAGTGAAAAAATAAGAAGGAAAAATATGTTCCAAAGAAGTTGATTATAATAAAGAAAAAACAACAAATCTGAGTTCTTTGTAAATATAATTATCAATTATACATTCAATCTTCTTTAGAGTACGTAAAATTATGAGAATTTGTAAAATTAAGAAAAATTGAATTATGAACACAAATAGGATTACCTTTTTCAATTAGATTGAAAGAATGTGTTAATTTATATGCATGGATAATAACATCTAATCCCAATAAAAGAGAATTTAGCTCCACTTACTCCCAGTAACTTTACAATGATGATCAAGAAGAAAGAAATGAAAAACCTGGTACATACATTTTGTTGGTCACTGATAATTTTATAGTATCTTAGCACATGATAACTTAGCGACTTTTATTTCTCATGCATAATTTGAAGCAATAACTTTGTTTTATTATTTGAAAATTTAATCAAAATAATTCAAACCGTTTTGTTTCCTTTCGATCAACGATGAATTTTGAATACATGTATTAAATATTTTCTACTCACGTGACCTGACGAATTGTCACCTTGGTTGAGTCATATTACTATAGAATATATCTTTCTTTATTAATTTGGGAAGACGTTTGAACCGGTAAAATAGCAGCGTGGCTACGTGGAAATAGTTGTTTTGCTTAGTATGCGTTTGGTAATCCATCACATTAAAATTATAGGTGAATTCCACGTTAAAATTTAATATGAGAGGTAGTAATTTGAATTCAAATATAGTATTAGTTTATCTTATGGTTTCGTTGTTCTATCCAACAAACCACGCAAAAAAAATTAAATACAATTAATTTATTGTATATTTTTAATTTTCTTAAATAAACATATAAAACGTTTATTATACATCTATGTTTATATATTTACGATATTAAATTGAAAAAGAAAAAAAAAATGTAGAAAAAATTTAGTTGATTATGTTAGGGAATGAGTTTAATTTGAAATATGAATTTATGAAATTATATTAATTTCTCTAGTTATGTTTTTACATATTTTATTAATGCTGTTAGTCTTTCAAAAATTTTAAAATTGATTCATCCCTTCAATTACATTTAATACGAGTAAGATATTTTATAGAAAATTAGTTTTATGACCGAGTCATTCAAGTTAGTTTTATTCAATGGTTAATTTATTTAATTATCTTGTGGTTGGACCAATTATCTCATAATTTTATTAATAAAAAAATGTTTAAAAGTGAAAAAATAAGAAGGAAAAATATGTTCCAAAGAAGTTGATTATAATAAAGAAAAAACAACAAATCTGAGTTCTTTGTAAATATAATTATAAATTATACATTCAATATTCTTTAGAGTACGTAAAATTATGAGAATTTGTAAAATTAAGAAAAATTGAATTATGAACACAAATAGGATTACCTTTTTCAATTAGATTGAAAGAATGTGTTAATTTATATGCATGGATAATAACATCTAATCCCAATAAAAGAGAATTTAGCTCCACTTACTCCCAGTAACTTTACAATGATGATCAAGAAGAAAGAAATGAAAAACCTGGTACATACATTTTGTTGGTCACTGATAATTTTATACTATCTTAGCACATGATAACTTAGCGACTTTTATTTCTCATGCATAATTTGAAGCAATAACTTTGTTTTATTATTTGAAAATTTAATCAAAATAATTCAAACCGTTTTGTTTCCTTTCGATCAACGATGAATTTTGAATACATGTATTAAATATTTTCTACTCACGTGACCTGACGAATTGTCACCTTGGTTGAGTCATATTACTATAGAATATATCTTTCTTTATTAATTTGGGAAGACGTTTGAACCGGTAAAATAGCAGCGTGGGTACGTGGAAATAGTTGTTTTGCTTAGTATGCGTTTGGTAATCCATCACATTAAAATTATAGGTGAATTCCACGTTAAAATTTAATATTAGAGGTAGTAATTTGAATTCAAATATAGTATTAGTTTATCTTATGGTTTCATTGTTCTATCCAACAAACCACGCAAGAAAAATTAAATACAATTAATTTATTGTATATTTTTAAATTTCTTAAATAAACATATAAAACGTTTATTATACATCTATGTTTATATATTTACGATATTAAATTGAAAAAGAAAAAAAAAATGTAGAAAAAATTTAGCTGATTATGTTAGGGAATGAGTTTAATTTGAAATATGAATTTATGAAATTATATTCATTTCTCTAGTTATGTTTTTACATATTTTATTAATGCGGTTAGTCTTTCAAAAATTTTAAAATTGATTCATCCCTTCAATTACAGTTAATACGAGTAAGATATTTTATAGAAAATTAGTTTTATGACCGAGTCATTCAATTTAATTTTATTCAATGGTTAATTTAATTAATTATCTTGTGGTTGGACCAATTATCTCATAATTTTATTAATAAAAAAAATTTTTAAAAGTGAAAAAATAAGAAGGAAAAATATGTTCCAAAGAAGTTGATTATAATAAAGAAAAAACAACAAATCTGAGTTCTTTGTAAATATAATTATAAATTATACATTCAATCTTCTTTAGAGTACGTAAAATTATGAGAATTTGTAAAATTAAGAAAAATTGAATTATGAACACAAATAGGATTACCTTTTTCAATTAGATTGAAAGAATGTGTTAATTTAGATGCATGGATAATAACATCTAATCCCAATAAAAGAGAATTTAGCTCCACTTACTCCCAGTAACTTTACAATGATGATCAAGAAGAAAGAAATGAAAAACATCCCGAATGATTTCTAAATTGCATAGAGGCATTCACCTTCGATTCTTCAATATCTATTTTGGAAAATTAGTAACCGCAATTTTTTCTCGTTGTTAGAGAACATCAAAACTATGTAAATAGTGGATTTTGAAATCAATAAATGAAGGTTGAACTGTATGAGAACTCTATTTATAGATTTTTGTTCTAGTGTCCTCGCCCAGTGAGGTATTTAGCTCGCCTAATAGCTCCGAATCATTTTTCAACAATTGAATTTTAAAATATATATTAGTTAATTATCAAACTTTTAACTGTCAACCCTGACCGAGTCATAATGTTATTGATTGTATCCATGACATTTGTTTCTGCTACATACATTTTGTTGGTCACTGATAATTTTATACTATCTTAGCACATGATAACTTAGCGACTTTTATTTCTCATGCATAATTTGAACCAATAACTTTGTTTTATTATTTGAAAATTTAATCAAAATAATTCAAACCGTTTTGTTTCCTTTCGATCAACGATGAATTTTGAATACATGTATTAAATATTTTCTACTCACGTGACCTGACGAATTGTCACCTTGGTTGAGTCATATTACTATAGAATATATCTTTCTTTATTAATTTGGGAAGACGTTTGAACCGGTAAAATAGCAGCGTGGCTACGTGGAAATAGTTGTTTTGCTTAGTATGCGTTTGGTAATCCATCACATTAAAATTATAGGTGAATTCCACGTTAAAATTTAATATTAGAGGTAGTAATTTGAATTCAAATATAGTATTAGTTTATCTTATGGTTTCGTTGTTCTATCCAACAAACCACGCAAGAAAAATTAAATACAATTAATTTATTGTATATTTTTAATTTTCTTAAATAAACATATAAAACGTTTATTATACATCTATGTTTATATATTTACGATATTAAATTGAAAAAGAAAAAAAAATGTAGAAAAAATTTAGCTGATTATGTTAGGGAATGAGTTTAATTTGAAATATGAATTTATGAAATTATATTCATTTCTCTAGTTATGTTTTTACATATTTTATTAATGCTGTTAGTCTTTCAAAAATTTTAAAATTGATTCATCCCTTCAATTACATTTAATACGAGTAAGATATTTTATAGAAAATTAGTTTTATGACCGAGTCATTCAATTTAATTTTATTCAATGGTTAATTTAATTAATTATCTTGTGGTTGGACCAATTATCTCATAATTTTATTAATAAAAAAAATGTTTAAAAGTGAAAAAATAAGAAGGAAAAATATGTTCCAAAGAAGTTGATTATAATAAAGAAAAAACAACAAATCTGAGTTCTTTGTAAATATAATTATCAATTATACATTCAATCTTCTTTAGAGTACGTAAAATTATGAGAATTTGTAAAATTAAGAAAAATTGAATTATGAACACAAATAGGATTACCTTTTTCAATTAGATTGAAAGAATGTGTTAATTTAGATGCATGGATAATAACATCTAATCCCAATAAAAGAGAATTTAGCTCCACTTACTCCCAGTAACTTTACAATGATGATCAAGAAGAAAGAAATGAAAAACATCCCGAATGATTTCTAAATTGCATAGAGGCATTCACCTTCGATTCTTCAATATCTATTTTGGAAAATTAGTAACCGCAATTTTTTCTCGTTGTTAGAGAACATCAAAACTATGTAAATAGTGGATTTTGAAATCAATAAATGAAGGTTGAACTGTATGAGAACTCTATTTATAGATTTTTGTTCTAGTGTCCTCGCCCAGTGAGGTATTTAGCTCGCCTAATAGCTCCGAATCATTTTTCAACAATTGAATTTTAAAATATATATTAGTTAATTATCAAACTTTTAACTGTCAACCCTGACCGAGTCATAATGTTATTGATTGTATCCATGACATTTGTTTCTGCTACATACATTTTGTTGGTCACTGATAATTTTATACTATCTTAGCACATGATAACTTAGCGACTTTTATTTCTCATGCATAATTTGAACCAATAACTTTGTTTTATTATTTGAAAATTTAATCAAAATAATTCAAACCGTTTTGTTTCCTTTCGATCAACAATGAATTTTGAATACATGTATTAAATATTTTCTACTCACGTGACCTGACGAATTGTCACCTTGGTTGAGTCATATTACTATAGAATATATCTTTCTTTATTAATTTGGGAAGACGTTTGAACCGGTAAAATAGCAGCGTGGCTACGTGGAAATAGTTGTTTTGCTTAGTATGCGTTTGGTAATCCATCACATTAAAATTATAGGTGAATTCCACGTTAAAATTTAATATTAGAGGTAGTAATTTGAATTCAAATATAGTATTAGTTTATCTTATGGTTTCGTTGTTCTATCCAACAAACCACGCAAGAAAAATTAAATACAATTAATTTATTGTATATTTTTAATTTTCTTAAATAAACATATAAAACGTTTATTATACATCTATGTTTATATATTTACGATATTAAATTGAAAAAGAAAAAAAAATGTAGAAAAAATTTAGCTGATTATGTTAGGGAATGAGTTTAATTTGAAATATGAATTTATGAAATTATATTCATTTCTCTAGTTATGTTTTTACATATTTTATTAATGCTGTTAGTCTTTCAAAAATTTTAAAATTGATTCATCCCTTCAATTACATTTAATACGAGTAAGATATTTTATAGAAAATTAGTTTTATGACCGAGTCATTCAATTTAATTTTATTCAATGGTTAATTTAATTAATTATCTTGTGGTTGGACCAATTATCTCATAATTTTATTAATAAAAAAAATGTTTAAAAGTGAAAAAATAAGAAGGAAAAATATGTTCCAAAGAAGTTGATTATAATAAAGAAAAAACAACAAATCTGAGTTCTTTGTAAATATAATTATCAATTATACATTCAATCTTCTTTAGAGTACGTAAAATTATGAGAATTTGTAAAATTAAGAAAAATTGAATTATGAACACAAATAGGATTACCTTTTTCAATTAGATTGAAAGAATGTGTTAATTTAGATGCATGGATAATAACATCTAATCCCAATAAAAGAGAATTTAGCTCCACTTACTCCCAGTAACTTTACAATGATGATCAAGAAGAAAGAAATGAAAAACATCCCGAATGATTTCTAAATTGCATAGAGGCATTCACCTTCGATTCTTCAATATCTATTTTGGAAAATTAGTAACCGCAATTTTTTCTCGTTGTTAGAGAACATCAAAACTATGTAAATAGTGGATTTTGAAATCAATAAATGAAGGTTGAACTGTATGAGAACTCTATTTATAGATTTCTGTTCTAGTGTCCTCGCCCAGTGAGGTATTTAGCTCGCCTAATAGCTCCGAATCATTTTTCAACAATTGAATTTTAAAATATATATTAGTTAATTATCAAACTTTTAACTGTCAACCCTGACCGAGTCATAATGTTATTGATTGTATCCATGACATTTGTTTCTGCTACATACATTTTGTTGGTCACTGATAATTTTATACTATCTTAGCACATGATAACTTAGCGACTTTTATTTCTCATGCATAATTTGAACCAATAACTTTGTTTTATTATTTGAAAATTTAATCAAAATAATTCAAACCGTTTTGTTTCCTTTCGATCAACAATGAATTTTGAATACATGTATTAAATATTTTCTACTCACGTGACCTGACGAATTGTCACCTTGGTTGAGTCATATTACTATAGAATATATCTTTCTTTATTAATTTGGGAAGACGTTTGAACCGGTAAAATAGCAGCGTGGCTACGTGGAAATAGTTGTTTTGCTTAGTATGCGTTTGGTAATCCATCACATTAAAATTATAGGTGAATTCCACGTTAAAATTTAATATTAGAGGTAGTAATTTGAATTCAAATATAGTATTAGTTTATCTTATGGTTTCGTTGTTCTATCCAACAAACCACGCAAGAAAAATTAAATACAATTAATTTATTGTATATTTTTAATTTTCTTAAATAAACATATAAAACGTTTATTATACATCTATGTTTATATATTTACGATATTAAATTGAAAAAGAAAAAAAAATGTAGAAAAAATTTAGCTGATTATGTTAGGGAATGAGTTTAATTTGAAATATGAATTTATGAAATTATATTCATTTCTCTAGTTATGTTTTTACATATTTTATTAATGCTGTTAGTCTTTCAAAAATTTTAAAATTGATTCATCCCTTCAATTACATTTAATACGAGTAAGATATTTTATAGAAAATTAGTTTTATGACCGAGTCATTCAATTTAATTTTATTCAATGGTTAATTTAATTAATTATCTTGTGGTTGGACCAATTATCTCATAATTTTATTAATAAAAAAAATGTTTAAAAGTGAAAAAATAAGAAGGAAAAATATGTTCCAAAGAAGTTGATTATAATAAAGAAAAAACAACAAATCTGAGTTCTTTGTAAATATAATTATAAATTATACATTCAATCTTCTTTAGAGTACGTAAAATTATGAGAATTTGTAAAATTAAGAAAAATTGAATTATGAACACAAATAGGATTACCTTTTTCAATTAGATTGAAAGAATGTGTTAATTTATATGCATGGATAATAACATCTAATCCCAATAAAAGAGAATTTAGCTCCACTTACTCCCAGTAACTTTACAATGATGATCAAGAAGAAAGAAATGAAAAACCTGGTACATACATTTTGTTGGTCACTGATAATTTTATACTATCTTAGCACATGATAACTTAGCGAGTTTTATTTCTCATGCATAATTTGAAGCAATAACTTTGTTTTATTATTTGAAAATTTAATCAAAATAATTCAAACCGTTTTGTTTCCTTTCGATCAACGATGAATTTTGAATACATGTATTAAATATTTTCTACTCACGTGACCTGACGAATTGTCACCTTGGTTGAGTCATATTACTATAGAATATATCTTTCTTTATTAATTTGGGAAGACGTTTGAACCGGTAAAATAGCAGCGTGGCTACGTGGAAATAGTTGTTTTGCTTAGTATGCGTTCGGTAATCCATCACATTAAAATTATAGGTGAATTCCACATTAAAATTTAATATTGGAGGTAATAATTTGAATTCAAATATAGTATTAGTTTATCTTATGGTTTCGTTGTTCTATCCAACAAACCACGCAAGAAAAATTAAATACAATTAATTTATTGTATATTTTTAATTTTCTTAAATAAACATATAAAACGTTTATTATACATCTATGTTTATATATTTACGATATTAAATTGAAAAAGAAAAAAAAATGTAGAAAAAATTTAGCTGATTATGTTAGGGAATGAGTTTAATTTGAAATATGAATTTAAGAAATTATATTAATTTCTCTAGTTATGTTTTTACATATTTTATTAATGCTGTTAGTCTTTCAAAAATTTAAAAATTGATTCATTCCTTAAATTACATTTAATACGAGTAAGATATTTTATAGAAAATTAGTTTTATGACCGAGTCATTCAATTTAATTTTATTCAATGGTTAATTTAATTAATTATCTTGTGGTTGGACCAATTATCTCATAACTTTATTAATAAAAAAATGTTTAAAAGTGAAAAAATAAGAAGGAAAAATATGTTCCAAAAAAGTTGATTATAATAAAGAAAAAACAACAAATCTGAGTTCTTTGTAAATATAATTATAAATTATACATTCAATCTTCTTTAGAGTAGGTAAAATTATGAGAATTTGTAAAATTAAGAAAAATTGAATTATGAACACAAATATGATTACCTTTTTCAATTAGATTGAAAGAATGTGTTAATTTATATTCATGGATAATAACATCTAATCCCAATAAAAGAGAATTTAGCTCCACTTACTCCCAGTAACTTTACAATGATGATCAAGAAGAAAGAAATGAAAAACATCCCGAATGATTTCTAAATTGCATAGAGGCATTCACCTTCGATTCTTCAATATCTGTTTTGGAAAATTAGTAACCGCAATTTTCTCTTGTTGTTAGAGAACATCAAAACTATGTAAATAGTGGATTTTGAAATCAATGAATGAAGGTTGAACTGTATGAGAACTCTATTTATAGATTTTTGTTCTAGTGTCCTCGCCCAGTGAGGTATTTAGCTTGCCTAACAGCTCTGAATCATTTTTCAACAATTGAATTTTAAAATATATATTAGTTAATTATCAAATTTTTAACTGTCAACCCTGACCGAGTCATAATGTTATTGATTGTATCCATGACATTTGTTTCTGGTACATACATTTTGTTGGTCACTGATAATTTTATACTATCTTAGCACATGATAACTTAGCGACTTTTATTTCTCATCCATAATTTGAAGCAATAACTTTGTTTTATTATTTGAAAATTTAATCAAAATAATTCAAACCGTTTTGTTTCCTTTCGATCAACGATGAATTTTTAATACATGTATTAAATATTTTCTACTAACGTGACCTGACGAATTGTCACCTTGGTTGAGTCATATTACTATAGAATATATATTTCTTTATTAATTTGGGAAGACATTTGAATCGATAAAATAGCAACGTGGCTACGTGGAAATAGTTGTTTTGCTTAGTATGCGTTTGGTAATCCATCACATTAAAATTATAGGTGAATTCCACATTAAAATTTAATATTGGAGCTAGTAATTTGAATTCAAATATAGTATTAGTTTATCTTATGGTTTCGTTGTTCTATCCAACAAACCACGCAAGAAAAATTAAATACAATTAATTTATTGTATATTTTTAATTTTCTTAAATAAACATATAAAACGTTTATTATACATCTATGTTTATATATTTACGATATTAAATTGAAAAAGAAAAAAAAATGTAGAAAACATTTAGCAGATTATGTTAGGGAATGAGTTTAATTTGAAATATAAATTTATGAAATTATATTAATTTCTCTAGTTATGTTTTTACATATTTTATTAATGCTGTTAGTCTTTCAAAAATTTAAAAATTGATTCATTCCTTAAATTACATTTAATACGAGTAAGATATTTTATAGAAAATTAGTTTTATGACCGAGTCATTCAATTTAATTTTATTCAATGGTTAATTTAATTAATTATCTTGTGGTTGGACCAATTATCTCATAACTTTATTAATAAAAAAAATGTTTAAAAGTGAAAAAATAAGAAGGAAAAATATGTTCCAAAGAAGTTGATTAAAATAAAGAAAAAACAACAAATCTGACTTCTTTGTAAATATAATTATAAATTATACATTCAATCTTCTTTAGAGTAGCTAAAATTATGAGAATTTGTAAAATTAAGAAAAATTGAATTATGAACACAAATAGGATTACCTTTTTCAATTAGATTGAAAGAATGTGTTAACTTATATGCATGGATAATAACATCTAATCCCAATAAAAGAGAATTTAGCTCCACTTACTCCCAGTAACTTTACAATGATGATCAAGAAGAAAGAAATGAAAAACATCCCGAATGATTTCTAAATTGCATAGAGGCATTCACCTTCGATTCTTCAATATCTGTTTTGGAAAATTAGTAACCGCAATTTTCTCTTGTTGTTAGAGAACATCAAAACTATGTAAATAGTGGATTTTGAAATCAATGAATGAAGGTTAAACTGTATGAGAACTCTATTTATAGATTTTTGTTCTAGTGTCCTCGCCCAGTGAGGTATTTAGCTCGCCTAATAGCTCTGAATCATTTTTCAACAATTGAATTTTAAAATATTAATTAGTTAATTATCAAATTTTTAACTGTCAACCCTGACCGAGTCATAATGTTATTGATTGTATCCATGACATTTGTTTCTGGTACATACATTTTGTTGGTCACTGATAATTTTATACTATCTTAGCACATGATAACTTAGCGACTTTTATTTCTCGTGCATAATTTGAAGCAATAACTTTGTTTTATTATTTGAAAATTTAATCAAAATAATTCAAACCGTTTTGTTTCCTTTCGATCAACGATGAATTTTTAATACATGTATTAAATATTTTCTACTCACGTGACCTGACGAATTGTCACCTTGGTTGAGTCATATTACTATAGAATATATCTTTCTTTATTAATTTGGGAAGACGTTTGAACCGGTAAAATAGCAGCGTGGCTACGTGGAAATAGTTGTTTTGCTTAGTATGCGTTTGGTAATCCATCACATTAAAATTATAGGTGAATTCCACGTTAAAATTTAATATTGGAGGTAGTAATTTGAATTCAAATATAGTATTAGTTTATCTTATGGTTTCGTTGTTCTATCCAACAAACCACGCAAGAAAAATTAATTACAATTAATTTATTGTATATTTTTAATTTTCTTAAATAAACATATAAAACGTTTATTATACATCTATGTTTATATATTTACGATATTAAATTGAAAAAGAAAAAAAAATGTAGAAAAAATTTAGCTGATTATGTTAGGGAATGAGTTTAATTTGAAATATGAATTTATGAAATTATATTAATTTCTCTAGTTATGTTTTTACATATTTTATTAATGCTGTTAGTCTTTCAAAAATTTAAAAATTGATTCATCCCTTCAATTACATTTAATACGAGTAAGATATTTTATAGAAAATTAGTTTTATGACCGAGTCATTCAATGGTTAATTTAATTAATTATCTTGTGGTTGGACCAATTATCTCATAATTTTATTAATAAAAAAAATGTTTAAAAGTGAAAAAATAAGGAAGAAAAATATGTTCCAAAGAAGTTGATATTAATAAAGAAAAAACAACAAATCTGACTTCTTTGTAAATATAATTATAAATTATACATTCAATCTTCTTTAGATTACGTAAAATTATGAGAATTTGTAAAATTAAGAAAAATTAAATTATAAACACAAATAGGATTAGCTTTTTCAATTAGGTTGAAAGAATGTGTTAATTTATATGCATGGATAATAACATCTAATCCCAATAAAAGAGAATTTAGCTCCACTTACTCCCAGTAACTTTACAATGATGATCAAGAAGAAAGAAATGAAAAACATCCCGAATGATTTCTAAATTGCATAGAGGCATTCACCTTCGATTCTTCAATATCTGTTTTGGAAAATTAGTAACCGCAATTTTCTCTTGTTGTTAGAGAACATCAAAACTATGTAAATAGTGGATTTTGAAATCAATGCATGAAGGTTGAACTTTATGAGAACTCTATTTATAGATTTTTGTTCTTGTGTCCTCGCCCAGTGAGGTATTTAGCTCGCCTAATAGCTCTGAATCATTTTTCAACAATTGAATTTTAAAATATATATTAGTTAATTATCAAATTTTTAACTGTCAACCCTGACCGAGTCATAATGTTATGGATTGTATCCATGACATTTGTTTCTGGTACATACATTTTGTTGGTCACTAATAATTTTATACTATCTTAGCACATGATAACTTAGCGACTTTTATTTCTCATGCATAATTTGAAGCAATAACTTTGTTTTATTATTTGAAAATTTAATCAAAATAATTCAAACCGTTTTGTTTCCTTTCGATCAACGATGAATTTTTAATACATGTATTAAATATTTTCTACTCACGTGACCTGACGAATTGTCACCTTGGTTGAGTCATATTACTATAGAATATATCTTTCTTTATTAATTTGGGAAGACGTTTGAACCGGTAAAATAGCAGCGTGGATACGTGGAAATAGTTGTTTTGCTTAGTATGCGTTTGGTAATCTATCACATTAAAATTATAGGTGAATTCCACGTTAAAATTTAATATTGGAGGTAGTAATTTGAATTCAAATATAGTATTAGTTTATCTTATGGTTTCGTTGTTCTATCCAACAAACCACGCAAGAAAAATTAATTACAATTAATTTATTGTATATGTTTAATTTTCTTAAATAAACATATAAAACGTTTATTATACATCTATGTTTATATATTTACGATATTAAATTGAAAAAGAAAAAAAAATGTAGAAAAAATTTAGCTGATTATGTTAGGGAATGAGTTTAATTTGAAATATGAATTTATGAAATTATATTAATTTCTCTAGTTATGTTTTTACATATTTTATTAATGCTGTTAGTCTTTCAAAAATTTAAAAATTGATTCATCCCTTCAATTACATTTAATACGAGTAAGATATTTTATAGAAAATTAGTTTTATGACCGAGTCATTCAATGGTTAATTTAATTAATTATCTTGTGGTTGGACCAATTATCTCATAATTTTATTAATAAAAAAAATGTTTAAAAGTGAAAAAATAAGGAAGAAAAATATGTTCCAAAGAAGTTGATATTAATAAAGAAAAAACAACAAATCTGACTTCTTTGTAAATATAATTATAAATTATACATTCAATCTTCTTTAGATTACGTAAAATTATGAGAATTTGTAAAATTAAGAAAAATTAAATTATAAACACAAATAGGATTAGCTTTTTCAATTAGGTTGAAAGAATGTGTTAATTTATATGCATGGATAATAACATCTAATCCCAATAAAAGAGAATTTAGCTCCACTTACTCCCAGTAACATTACAATGATGATCAAGAAGAAAGAAATGAAAAACATCCCGAATGATTTCTAAATTGCATAGAGGCATTCACCTTCGATTCTTCAATATCTGTTTTGGAAAATTAGTAACCGCAATTTTCTCTTGTTGTTAGAGAACATCAAAACTATGTAAATAGTGGATTTTGAAATCAATGCATGAAGGTTGAACTTTATGAGAACTCTATTTATAGATTTTTGTTCTTGTGTCCTCGCCCAGTGAGGTATTTAGCTCGCCTAATAGCTCTGAATCATTTTTCAACAATTGAATTTTAAAATATATATTAGTTAATTATCAAATTTTTAACTGTCAACCCTGACCGAGTCATAATGTTATGGATTGTATCCATGACATTTGTTTCTGGTACATACATTTTGTTGGTCACTGATAATTTTATACTATCTTAGCACATGATAACTTAGCGACTTTTATTTCTCATCCATAATTTGAAGCAATAACTTTGTTTTATTATTTGAAAATTTAATCAAAATAATTCAAACCGTTTTGTTTCCTTTCGATCAACGATGAATTTTTAATACATGTATTAAATATTTTCTACTCACGTGACCTGACGAATTGTCACCTTGGTTGAGTCATATTACTATAGAATATATATTTCTTTATTAATTTGGGAAGACATTTGAATCGATAAAATAGCAACGTGGCTACGTGGAAATAGTTGTTTTGCTTAGTATGCGTTTGGTAATCCATCACATTAAAATTATAGGTGAATTCCACATTAAAATTTAATATTGGAGCTAGTAATTTGAATTCAAATATAGTATTAGTTTATCTTATGGTTTCGTTGTTCTATCCAACAAACCACGCAAGAAAAATTAAATACAATTAATTTATTGTATATTTTTAATTTTCTTAAATAAACATATAAAACGTTTATTATACATCTATGTTTATATATTTACGATATTAAATTGAAAAAGAAAAAAAAATGTAGAAAACATTTAGCAGATTATGTTAGGGAATGAGTTTAATTTGAAATATAAATTTATGAAATTATATTAATTTCTCTAGTTATGTTTTTACATATTTTATTAATGCTGTTAGTCTTTCAAAAATTTAAAAATTGATTCATTCCTTAAATTACATTTAATACGAGTAAGATATTTTATAGAAAATTAGTTTTATGACCGAGTCATTCAATTTAATTTTATTCAATGGTTAATTTAATTAATTATCTTGTGGTTGGACCAATTATCTCATAACTTTATTAATAAAAAAAATGTTTAAAAGTGAAAAAATAAGAAGGAAAAATATGTTCCAAAGAAGTTGATTAAAATAAAGAAAAAACAACAAATCTGACTTCTTTGTAAATATAATTATAAATTATACATTCAATCTTCTTTAGAGTAGCTAAAATTATGAGAATTTGTAAAATTAAGAAAAATTGAATTATGAACACAAATAGGATTACCTTTTTCAATTAGATTGAAAGAATGTGTTAACTTATATGCATGGATAATAACATCTAATCCCAATAAAAGAGAATTTAGCTCCACTTACTCCCAGTAACTTTACAATGATGATCAAGAAGAAAGAAATGAAAAACATCCCGAATGATTTCTAAATTGCATAGAGGCATTCACCTTCGATTCTTCAATATCTGTTTTGGAAAATTAGTAACCGCAATTTTCTCTTGTTGTTAGAGAACATCAAAACTATGTAAATAGTGGATTTTGAAATCAATGAATGAAGGTTAAACTGTATGAGAACTCTATTTATAGATTTTTGTTCTAGTGTCCTCGCCCAGTGAGGTATTTAGCTCGCCTAATAGCTCTGAATCATTTTTCAACAATTGAATTTTAAAATATTAATTAGTTAATTATCAAATTTTTAACTGTCAACCCTGACCGAGTCATAATGTTATTGATTGTATCCATGACATTTGTTTCTGGTACATACATTTTGTTGGTCACTGATAATTTTATACTATCTTAGCACATGATAACTTAGCGACTTTTATTTCTCGTGCATAATTTGAAGCAATAACTTTGTTTTATTATTTGAAAATTTAATCAAAATAATTCAAACCGTTTTGTTTCCTTTCGATCAACGATGAATTTTTAATACATGTATTAAATATTTTCTACTCACGTGACCTGACGAATTGTCACCTTGGTTGAGTCATATTACTATAGAATATATCTTTCTTTATTAATTTGGGAAGACGTTTGAACCGGTAAAATAGCAGCGTGGCTACGTGGAAATAGTTGTTTTGCTTAGTATGCGTTTGGTAATCCATCACATTAAAATTATAGGTGAATTCCACGTTAAAATTTAATATTGGAGGTAGTAATTTGAATTCAAATATAGTATTAGTTTATCTTATGGTTTCGTTGTTCTATCCAACAAACCACGCAAGAAAAATTAATTACAATTAATTTATTGTATATTTTTAATTTTCTTAAATAAACATATAAAACGTTTATTATACATCTATGTTTATATATTTACGATATTAAATTGAAAAAGAAAAAAAAATGTAGAAAAAATTTAGCTGATTATGTTAGGGAATGAGTTTAATTTGAAATATGAATTTATGAAATTATATTAATTTCTCTAGTTATGTTTTTACATATTTTATTAATGCTGTTAGTCTTTCAAAAATTTAAAAATTGATTCATCCCTTCAATTACATTTAATACGAGTAAGATATTTTATAGAAAATTAGTTTTATGACCGAGTCATTCAATGGTTAATTTAATTAATTATCTTGTGGTTGGACCAATTATCTCATAATTTTATTAATAAAAAAAATGTTTAAAAGTGAAAAAATAAGGAAGAAAAATATGTTCCAAAGAAGTTGATATTAATAAAGAAAAAACAACAAATCTGACTTCTTTGTAAATATAATTATAAATTATACATTCAATCTTCTTTAGATTACGTAAAATTATGAGAATTTGTAAAATTAAGAAAAATTAAATTATAAACACAAATAGGATTAGCTTTTTCAATTAGGTTGAAAGAATGTGTTAATTTATATGCATGGATAATAACATCTAATCCCAATAAAAGAGAATTTAGCTCCACTTACTCCCAGTAACTTTACAATGATGATCAAGAAGAAAGAAATGAAAAACATCCCGAATGATTTCTAAATTGCATAGAGGCATTCACCTTCGGTTCTTCAATATCTGTTTTGGAAAATTAGTAACCGCAATTTTCTCTTGTTGTTAGAGAACATCAAAACTATGTAAATAGTGGATTTTGAAATCAATGCATGAAGGTTGAACTTTATGAGAACTCTATTTATAGATTTTTGTTCTTGTGTCCTCGCCCATTGAGGTATTTAGCTCGCCTAATAGCTCTGAATCATTTTTCAACAATTGAATTTTAAAATATATATTAGTTAATTATCAAATTTTTAACTGTCAACCCTGACCGAGTCATAATGTTATGGATTGTATCCATGACATTTGTTTCTGGTACATACATTTTGTTGGTCACTGATAATTTTATACTATCTTAGCACATGATAACTTAGCGACTTTTATTTCTCATGCATAATTTGAAGCAATAACTTTGTTTTATTATTTGAAAATTTAATCAAAATAATTCAAACCGTTTTGTTTCCTTTCGATCAACGATGAATTTTTAATACATGTATTAAATATTTTCTACTCACGTGACCTGACGAATTGTCACCTTGGTTGAGTCATATTACTATAGAATATATCTTTCTTTATTAATTTGGGAAGACGTTTGAACCGGTAAAATAGCAGCGTGGCTACGTGGAAATAGTTGTTTTGCTTAGTATGCGTTTGGTAATCTATCACATTAAAATTATAGGTGAATTCCACGTTAAAATTTAATATTGGAGGTAGTAATTTGAATTCAAATATAGTATTAGTTTATCTTATGGTTTCGTTGTTCTATCCAACAAACCACGCAAGAAAAATTAATTACAATTAATTTATTGTATATTTTTAATTTTCTTAAATAAACATATAAAACGTTTATTATACATCTATGTTTATATATTTACGATATTAAATTGAAAAAGAAAAAAAAATGTAGAAAAAATTTAGCTGATTATGTTAGGGAATGAGTTTAATTTGAAATATGAATTTATGAAATTATATTAATTTCTCTAGTTGTGTTTTTACATATTTTATTAATGCTGTTAGTCTTTCAAAAATTTAAAAATTGATTCATCCCTTCAATTACATTTAATACGAGTAAGATATTTTATAGAAAATTAGTTTTATGACCGAGTCATTCAATGGTTAATTTAATTAATTATCTTGTGGTTGGACCAATTATCTCATAATTTTATTAATAAAAAAAATGTTTAAAAGTGAAAAAATAAGGAAGAAAAATATGTTCCAAAGAAGTTGATATTAATAAAGAAAAAACAACAAATCTGACTTCTTTGTAAATATAATTATAAATTATACATTCAATCTTCTTTAGATTACGTAAAATTATGAGAATTTGTAAAATTAAGAAAAATTAAATTATAAACACAAATAGGATTAGCTTTTTCAATTAGGTTGAAAGAATGTGTTAATTTATATGCATGGATAATAACATCTAATCCCAATAAAAGAGAATTTAGCTCCACTTACTCCCAGTAACATTACAATGATGATCAAGAAGAAAGAAATGAAAAACATCCCGAATGATTTCTAAATTGCATAGAGGCATTCACCTTCGATTCTTCAATATCTGTTTTGGAAAATTAGTAACCGCAATTTTCTCTTGTTGTTAGAGAACATCAAAACTATGTAAATAGTGGATTTTGAAATCAATGCATGAAGGTTGAACTTTATGAGAACTCTATTTATAGATTTTTGTTCTTGTGTCCTCGCCCAGTGAGGTATTTAGCTCGCCTAATAGCTCTGAATCATTTTTCAACAATTGAATTTTAAAATATATATTAGTTAATTATCAAATTTTTAACTGTCAACCCTGACCGAGTCATAATGTTATGGATTGTATCCATGACATTTGTTTCTGGTACATACATTTTGTTGGTCACTGATAATTTTATACTATCTTAGCACATGATAACTTAGCGACTTTTATTTCTCATGCATAATTTGAAGCAATAACTTTGTTTTATTATTTGAAAATTTAATCAAAATAATTCAAACCGTTTTGTTTCCTTTCGATCAACGATGAATTTTTAATACATGTATTAAATATTTTCTACTCACGTGACCTGACGAATTGTCACCTTGGTTGAGTCATATTACTATAGAATATATCTTTCTTTATTAATTTGGGAAGACGTTTGAACCGGTAAAATAGCAGCGTGGCTACGTGGAAATAGTTGTTTTGCTTAGTATGCGTTTGGTAATCTATCACATTAAAATTATAGGTGAATTCCACGTTAAAATTTAATATTGGAGGTAGTAATTTGAATTCAAATATAGTATTAGTTTATCTTATGGTTTCGTTGTTCTATCCAACAAACCACGCAAGAAAAATTAATTACAATTAATTTATTGTATATTTTTAATTTTCTTAAATAAACATATAAAACGTTTATTATACATCTATGTTTATATATTTACGATATTAAATTGAAAAAGAAAAAAAAATGTAGAAAAAATTTAGCTGATTATGTTAGGGAATGAGTTTAATTTGAAATATGAATTTATGAAATTATATTAATTTCTCTAGTTATGTTTTAAAATATTTTATTGATGCTGTTAGTCTTTCAAAAATTTAAAAATTGATTCATTCCTTAAATTACATTTAATACGAGTAAGATATTTTATAGAAAATTAGTTTTATGACCGAGTCATTCAATTTAATTTTACTCAATGGTTAATTTAATTAATTATCTTGTGGTTGGACCAATTATCTCATAACTTTATTAATAAAAAAAATGTTTGAAAGTGAAAAAATAAGAAGGAAAAATATGTTCCAAAAAAGTTGATTATAATAAAGAAAAAACAACAAATCTGAGTTCTTTGTAAATATAATTATTAATTATACATTCAATCTTCATTAGAGTAAGTAAAATTATGAGAATTTGTAAAATTAAGAAAAATTGAATTATGAACACAAATAGGATTACCTTATTCAATTAGATTGAAAGAATGTGTTAATTTATATGCATGGATAATAACATCTAATCCCAATGAAAGAGAATTTAGCTCCACTTACTCCCAGTAACTTTACAATGATGATCAAGAAGAAAGAATTGAAAAAATCCCGAATGATTTCTAAATTGCATAGAGGCATTCACCTTCGATTCTTCAATATCTGTTTTGGAAAATTAGTAACCGCAATTTTCTCTTGTTGTTAGAGAACATCAAAACTATGTAAATAGTGGATTTTGAAATCAATGCATGAAAGTTGAACTGTATGAGAACTCTATTTATAGATTTTTGTTCTAGTGTCCTCGCCCAATGAGGTATTTATCTCGCCTAATAGCTCTGAATCATTTTTCAACAATTGAATTTTAAAATATATATTAGT
Organism: Lathyrus sativus; assembly: GCA_963859935.3. Taxonomy (NCBI): domain Eukaryota; kingdom Viridiplantae; phylum Streptophyta; class Magnoliopsida; order Fabales; family Fabaceae; genus Lathyrus; species Lathyrus sativus. Next base: position 1,436 of record CAWUDS030000514.1, on the reverse strand, counting down.
TAATTATCAAATTTTTAACGGTCAACCCTGACCGAGTCATAATGTTATTGATTGTATCCATGACATTTGTTTCTGGTACATACATTTTGTTGGTCACTGATAATTTTATACTATCTTAGCACATGATAACTTAGCGACTTTTATTTCTCATGCATAATTTGAAGCAATAACTTTGTTTTATTATTTGAAAATTTAATCAAAATAATTCAAACCGTTTTGTTTCCTTTCGATCAACGATGAATTTTTAATACATGTATTAAATATTTTCTACTCACGTGACCTGACGAATTGTCACCTTGGTTGAGTCATATTACTATAGAATATATCTTTCTTTATTAATTTGGGAAGACGTTTGAACCGGTAAAATAGCAGCGTGGCTACGTGGAAATAGTTGTTTTGCTTAGTATGCGTTTGGTAATCTATCACATTAAAATTATAGGTGAATTCCACGTTAAAATTTAATATTGGAGGTAGTAATTTGAATTCAAATATAGTATTAGTTTATCTTATGGTTTCGTTGTTCTATCCAACAAACCACGCAAGAAAAATTAATTACAATTAATTTATTGTATATTTTTAATTTTCTTAAATAAACATATAAAACGTTTATTATACATCTATGTTTATATATTTACGATATTAAATTGAAAAAGAAAAAAAAATGTAGAAAAAATTTAGCTGATTATGTTAAGGAATGAGTTTAATTTGAAATATGAATTTATGAAATTATATTAATTTCTCTAGTTATGTTTTTACATATTTTATTAATGCTGTTAGTCTTTCAAAAATTTAAAAATTGATTCATCCCTTCAATTACATTTAATACGAGTAAGATATTTTATAGAAAATTAGTTTTATGACCGAGTCATTCAATGGTTAATTTAATTAATTATCTTGTGGTTGGACCAATTATCTCATAATTTTATTAATAAAAAAAATGTTTAAAAGTGAAAAAATAAGAAAGAAAAATATGTTCCAAAGAAGTTGATATTAATAAAGAAAAAACAACAAATCTGACTTCTTTGTAAATATAATTATAAATTATACATTCAATCTTCTTTAGATTACGTAAAATTATGAGAATTTGTAAAATTAAGAAAAATTAAATTATAAACACAAATAGGATTAGCTTTTTCAATTAGGTTGAAAGAATGTGTTAATTTATATGCATGGATAATAACATCTAATCCCAATAAAAGAGAATTTAGCTCCACTTACTCCCAGTAACTTTACAATGATGATCAAGAAGAAAGAAATGAAAAACATCCCGAATGATTTCTAAATTGCATAGAGGCATTCACCTTCGATTCTTCAATATCTGTTTTGGAAAATTAGTAACCGCAATTTTCTCTTGTTGTCAGAGAACATCAAAACTATGTAAATAGTGGATTTTGAAATCAATGCATGAAGGTTGAACTGTATGAGAACTCTATTTA
>CAWUDS030000513.1:0-24621 GCA_963859935.3 Lathyrus sativus | reverse complement strand
CAGGCAGATATGCTCACTGGCCCAGTCACAGAAAAGAAATTGTGGCAGCTCTGCACAGTATTGGAGACCTCAAATCTCCGGGTATTGACGGCTACGGGGCAAAATTCTTCAAAGAAAGTTGGCAAATTGTGGGTAGGGATGTCATTGCAGCAGTGAGAGAATTCTTTTGAGCATGATCAAATTTTCCTGGCTGTGAATTGCACCTTGATTACGCTCATATCCCAAACACGAAGAGGCAAAAACTATCAAGGAATATCGACCAATCGCAGGCTGTACTACCCTATATAAAATCATTTTCCAAAATTCTTACAATGAGATTAAGTAAGATCATGGCAAACCTAATAGGATGCAGCCAGGCTGCTTTCGTCCCAGGACAGCAAATTCATAACCATATACTACTAGCATACGAACTGATTAAAGGTTACAGCCGCAAAGGAGGGGCGCCTAGGTGTATGATTCAGTTGGATTTACAAAAAGCGTACGATATGGTGGATTGGAAAGCTCTTGAATCAATTCTAAACGAAATTGGCTTACCAAACAGATTTGTTCGTTGGATCATGCTCGCGGTGAAAACAGTGTCGTACAGATTTAATGTAAACGGGGAGTATAGTAGTATCATGAAAGCAAAAAGAGGTGTGCGGCAGGGGGACCCTATATCCCCCTATTTAGTTTGTGATAGTGATGGAATACTTGAATAGGGTACTGTACAGGATGCAACAAAATCCTGATTTCAACCACCATGTGAAATGTGAAAAGCTGAGCATCACTCACCTGACATTTGCGGACGACATTCTACTGTTTTCCAGGGGGGACACAAGATCAGTAGAGATCATGATGGAAGCGATTTGTAACTTTACGAAAGCCACTGGACTGATGTTTAAATGCTACTAAAAGTCGCATATATTTTGGGGGTGTGGAAGAAAATGTAAAAGATGCAATCTTACAAAAGACTTTGTTTGTGGAGGGCTCTCTCCCTTTCAAATATTTAGGCGTACCACTCACGACGAAAAGGCTTTCTATCAACCATTACATGATATTGGTTGATAAAATTGTGGATAGGGTAAGACATTGGAGTACCAAGTTGTTGAGCTATGCGGGTCGACTCCAACTTATCAAACAGCATTACCTTTGCAATTGCGAATTATTGGCTGCAATGTCTACCGCTGCCAAAAATATGTTCTGAAGAAGATTAATACTATATGCCGAACGTTCCTATGGACAGGTGGTTTGGAACCTAGTAACCGCAGCCCCGTTGCGTGGAAAACTGTCTGCAAACCTGTCAAATATGGAGGTATGAATATTATTAACCTGGAGACTTGGAGTATAGTCACGATGCTTAAGCTAATCTGGAACATATGTAATAAAGCGGATAACATGTGGGTTCGCTGGGTGCATACATATTATTTCAAAAATAATAGTGTTATGGAGATGAGTGTGAAACCGGATAGTTCGTGGATTATGAAAACGACTTTGAAAGCTAGAGACATGATACCACCGATCCAGCAGAAATGGATGAAATGTTGGCTAAGGGGAAATTCCATATGTCAAGTATTTATCGGGAACTAAATAAGGGAGATGAGGAAGAGAAAATTTGGCGGAAACTAATGTATGGTAATGTAGCAAGGGCCAAGAGCAATTATGACATTATGGGCTGATATGCCATCAGAGACTTGCAACGAAAGACCGGTGTATGCGGTATGGAAAGGTGGAAAATAATACATGCTGCTTCTGTGAAGCGGAGGAAACCATCACACATCTGTTCTTTGAATGTCCCACTATGAAAGGTATTTGGAAGGATGTTCTGGATTGGATAGGTGTTCGGCACGAACCAAAAAGTTGGAATCAAGAATTGAATTGGATTCTGCAGCACGGTACGGGTAAGGGGAAAAAATCAGCACTCATCCGTCTTGCTGTGACAGAGACACTTTATGGACTTTGGATGTATAGGAATCACAATTGTTTCGGGAAGGCGAAGGACAACAGCTTTATACGGAGTAATATTATAGATATGATAACTTATAGAGGTTGGTATAGTCATAAACTTCGAACTCGAATTTCAGAGTTGATGCTATAGTTTTTACTGTTGCGCTTAATTTCTTTCTTTTGTTGGCAGCGTATTTTTGGTGTGATTTGGTAATCTTGAGGGCTGGATCGTGGATCGCCACATGCGTGTAATTGTTATTTTTTTGAATGAAATATACTCCCATTTATTCAAAAAAAAAAAAATTTTTCGTCATGGACTAAAACCTAGTCAAATAACTTACACCCATTTAACGTATATAGCGAATACCAGTACAAGCTTCCCCACCCACAATATTAATAAATTAATTTAAATCTCAATGGTTTGCATAAAAATGATTAATTAAAATATCATAACAAATCTTCTATTAATAAAAATATGCCAATATAAGGTATTATTCTTTTCTTCAGCCAAATTCAATTAATTATGAAATAGATATGCTGAAAGTCTTATTATTTGATGATGAAATAAAAATAAAAAATTATTAATTCAGTTAAACTACGGATGCTAAAATTTCACAATATTCCTACCTCATAAAATAATTTATTAAATAAAAAATAAATATTAAATTGCTAAAAAGTTTAATAAATAAACGTATTAAAGAATTAAGATGTTGCCATCTTACCCCTTTAAAATAGTTTCGTCCTCTAAATGAATATCTTTTTGTTTCTTTAAAAGTAAAAAATTTGTTTATTACTCATTTAAATAAATACATTAAAAAAATAATACTTAAGAGATTAATTAAATGAATAATGTCAAATAAAATAAAACCATAATTTTGGCAATGTGTAGTATAATATCAATAATTAAAAAAAATTATAACATGAAATATCTAAAAATAATAATTGTTTCAAACAAAAATATTAGTTAATTAAAATTGAAACAATGTAACGCCCAAGTGAGTATTAAATATTTTTATTTTATAAGAACAATTAAAGTTGACATTTTTAAATATTAAAAATGACCTTTTATAAAAAATGAAATAATATATAATATGTATAAATAGATAAATTATGAAGTACAATACTAAAAATATCAAAATGATTTAAATTCATTTATTTATTTTCTTTTCAACCATCATCTTTATCCTCTATAAATTACTATTCAGTAGTGTATAAAATGAATAATGTAAGTCCTAAATCTCAAGAAAAAAACAATAAAAGGTGAATTGCTTACAATGGCCTTCGTCTTAATCAATCGATCTTATTTTTGCTTGATTTTGTTCATTTCTATGGTCCTGCTTTCAGGTATTGAATTAAAGTTTGTTTCTATCTCTCTTGTTGTATGCTTAATATGCGATCAACAAACTCTTAGGAACAAAAGATCTATAAATATTTTTTTTTTGTTGTAGGTTTATCAAGTGGGGAATATAGTCCTATGGATATAAAATGTCTAGATGGTAATTGTGCGTCTGATGGACAATGCAAATCAGACTGTCTTAAAAAGGGATTTAAGAAAGGTGGTGTCTGCAGAATAATTTTTCCTAGTTCTAATAAATGTTGTTGTACTATAGGATGATTTAATTTGTCCTTTAAGAAAACTAAATGAATAAATAGCGTACCTAACGTATGTTCTCAAATTAGGATTTTGTAAGAATATATATTGCATAAAATAAAGTAATCGTTCAACTTGATTAACATAATCAAGTTATAATATTCTAGGGATATCTTTTTTTGTTGCAAACTATATCCATGAATATTGATAGTTTGAATTTGCATCAAATACAAATTTGGATCTAGTCGGTATTTTTAGAAAAAAATGGAGTAATATATATAGTGTGTTTGTTTGAATTGTTAAGATTGAAGGAAAAGAATTGGGAGAAAAAGGACTCTAGAAATCAATCACATCCTCATCAATATATGGTAGGATTTCGGCAGAGAAATTTTTAATTTTTAAGGATACATTATGGATGATTTTAGCAATATATGATCCATATAATCAACATTCGACTAAGTTACCAGACATGATTCATTACACTCCAAAGAGAAAAATAATTCTTTATCAAGCCAACACACACAAATGTATATGTCATGAAGAAAGTAAAATGCAATTTCTCCACTCGAGTAAGTTATCTCAATTAAGTAATCATACATTGTAAATAAGTCTTATCACCAAACGCATGACTAAAACAAATTATAATTAAGTAGTTCGACCACTTAGGCAACACATATATTCATACATCAGGTTCATGAATAGAAAATAATATTTTTCAATAAAACTCATTCATCCATCATTAATCAATAAATAAGAGAACTCATCAATGTATTTTAATTTTACTCGTTTAAATATAATTTTATTTTATTAAAGCATCCGAACAACTGATAAATATTCCACTGATTCTCATTTCAAAAATTAATATCGATTTATGGGAAAGAGATATATCATAGTGTAGTTTTCTTTCGATCAATGCTATTCTATATATTACCGCACTTAAAAAAAACTGCGAGGGTAAAATAGACGTTTATAAATTGTATGTTAATTTTGGTTAATTTTGTGTGAAGATTTTTGCCACAAATAAGGAAAATCAAATTTTCATAGAAAAGGAAAATTAAAGAAATGATAGAATGTATAGAAAGTTAAGTCAAAGATGAATAAAACTTTAAGATATAAATTATGTAATACTTAAATGGGTCAATTAGACATTTATTAAAATCAAATTGTGTTCAAAAGACGTTGAAGGGACAATACGTTGAAAGGAAGAAAAAAAAAGGTAAAAAATTAAAGTATTTATTAGCAAGGAAATAAAATTATAAAAAATGGACAAAAAGATTGAAACGTAAAAGAAACATATTAAAAATTATTTAAGAAAACAAGATTACTTAAATACAAGCACGAGTACAAATAAAATAGTAAAAAAGGATGCGAAGGTTTTTTACATCTTAACCAACATATTATTTTTGTTCATAAGGGTAGGGAATATAATATAACGTTACATGTTATAATACCACTCAAAACAACTGGTCCGCATTCTTTTTTTATTTTTTTTATTACAAGCTTGTGAGACTCTATATTAAGGTCACCAACAGAAATTAATAAGTATAATTTAATAAAATGTTCTTAGTGTTAACACTTTATTTATTAATGGATGTTACAATCTTAGTTATTAGTAAAAGAACAGAATATAAAATAAACATTTATTCAATTACTACTCCATTAATAAATATATATTTCTTAAAAGTTATTCATTTATATCAATAATTTTTCGTCATGGACTAAAACCTAGTCAAATAACTTACACCCATTTAACGTATATAGCGAATACCAGTACAGCTTCCCCACCCACAATATTAATAAATTAATTTAAATCTCAATGGTTTGCATAAAAAATGATTAATTAAAATATCATAACAAATCTTCTATTAATAAAAAATATGCCAATATAAGGTATTATTCTTTTCTTCAGCCAAATTCAATTAATTATGAAATAGATATGCTGAAAGTCTTATTATTTGATGATGAAATAAAAATAAAAATTTATTAATTCAGTTAAACTACGGATGCTAAAATTTCACAATATTCCTACCTCATAAAATAATTTATTAAATAAAAAATAAATATTAAATTGCTAAAAAGTTTAATAAATAAACGTATTAAAAGAATTAAGATGTTGCCATCTTACCCCTTTAAAATAGTTTCGTCCTCTAAATGAATATCTTTTTGTTTCTTTAAAAGTAAAAAATTTGTTTATTACTCATTTAAATAAATACATTAAAAAAATAAATACTTAAGAGATTAATTAAATGAATAATGTCAAATAAAATAAAACCATAATTTTGGCAATGTGTAGTATAATATCAATAATTAAAAAAAATTATAACATGAAATATCTAAAAATAATAATTGTTTCAAACAAAAAATATTAGTTAATTAAAATTGAAACCAATGTAACGCCCAAGTGAGTATTAAATATTTTTATTTTATAAGAACAATTAAAATTGACATTTTTAAATATTAAAAATGACCTTTTATAAAAATGAAATAATATATAATATGTATAAATAGATAAATTATGAAGTACAATACTAAAAATATCAAAATGATTTAAATTCATTTATTTATTTTCTTTTCAACCATCATCTTTATCCTCTATAAATTACTATTCAGTAGTGTATAAAATGAATAATGTAAGTCCTAAATCTCAAGAAAAAAAACAATAAAAGATGAATTGCTTACAATGGCCTTCGTCTTAATCAATCGATCTTATTTTTGCTTGATTTTGTTCATTTTCTATGGTCCTGCTTTCAGGTATTGAATTAAAGTTTGTTTCTATCTCTCTTGTTGTATGCTTAATATGCGATCAACAAACTCTTAGGAACAAAAGATCTATAAATATTTTTTTTGTTGTTGTAGGTTTATCAAGTGGGGAATATAGTCCTATGGATATAAAATGTCTAGATGGTAATTGTGCGTCTGATGGACAATGCAAATCAGACTGTCTTAAAAAGGGATTTAAGAAAGGTGGTGTCTGCAGAATAATTTTTCCTAGTTCTAATAAATGTTGTTGTACTATAGGATGATTTAATTTGTCCTTTAAGAAAACTAAATGAATAAATAGCGTACCTAACGTATGTTTCAATATAGGATTTTGTAAGAATATATATTGCATAAAATAAAGTAATCGTTCAACTTGATTAACATAATCAAGTTATAATATTCTAGGGATATCTTTTTTTGTTGCAAACTATATCCATGAATATTGATAGTTTGAATTTGCATCAAATACAAATTTGGATCTAGTCGGTATTTTTAGAAAAAAATGGAGTAATATATATATAGTGTGTTTGTTTGAATTGTTAAGATTGAAGGAAAAGAATTGGGAGAAAAAGGACTCTAGAAATCAATCACATCCTCATCAATATATGGTAGGATTTCGGCAGAGAAATTTTTAATTTTTAAGGATGCATTATGGATGATTTTAGCAATATATGATCCATATAATCAACATTCGACTAAGTTACCAGACATGATTCATTACACTCCAAAGAGAAAAATAATTCTTTATCAAGCCAACACACACAAATGTATATGTCATGAAGAAAGTAAAATGCAATTTCTCCACTCGAGTAAGTTATCTCAATTAAGTAATCATACATTGTAAATAAGTCTTATCACCAAACGCATGACTAAAACAAATTATAATTAAGTAGTTCGACCACTTAGGCAACACATATATTCATACATCAGGTTCATGAATAGAAAATAATATTTTTCAATAAAACTCATTCATCCATCATTAATCAATAAATAAGAGAACTCATCAACGTATTTTAATTTTACTTGTTTTAATATAATTTTATTTTATTAAAGCATCCGAACAACTGATAAATATTCCACTGATTCTCATTTCAAAAATTAATATCGATTTATGGGAAAGAGATATATCACAGTGTAGTTTTCTTTCGATCAATGCTATTCTATATATTACCGCACTTAAAAAAACTGCGAGGGTAAAATAGACGTTTATAAATTGTATGTTAATTTTGGTTAATTTTGTGTGAAGATTTTGTGCCACAAATAAGGAAATCAAATTTTCATAGAAAAGGAAAATTAAAGAAATGATAGAATGTATAGAAAGTTAAGTCAAAGATGAATAAAACTTTAAGATATAAATTATGTAATACTTAAATGGGTCAATTAGACATTTATTAAAATCAAATTGTGTTCAAAGACGTTGAAGGGACAATACGTTGAAAGGAAGAAAAAAAAAGGTAAAAAATTAAAGTATTTATTAGCAAGGAAATAAAATTATAAAAAATGGACAAAAAGATTGAAACGTAAAAGAAACATATTAAAAATTATTTAAGAAAATAAGATTACTTAAATACAAGCACGAGTACAAATAAAATAGTAAAAAAGGATGCGAAGGTTTTTTACATCTTAACCAACATATTATTTTTGTTCATAAGGGTAGGGAATATAATATAACGTTACATGTTATAATACCACTCAAAACAACTGGTCCGCATTCTTTTTTTATTTTTTTTATTACAAGCTTGTGAGACTCTATATTAAGATCACCAACAGAAATTAATAAGTATAATTTAATAAAATGTTCTTAGTGTTAACACTTTATTTATTAATGGATGTTACAATCTTAGTTATTAGTAAAGAACAGAATATAAAATAAACATTTATTCAATTACTACTCCATTAATAAATATATATTTCTTAAAAGTTATTCATTTATATCAATAATTTTTCGTCATGGACTAAAACCTAGTCAAATAACTTACACTCATTTAACTTATATAGCAAATACCAGTACAGCTTCCCCACCCACAATATTAATAAATTAATTTAAATCTCAATGGTTTGTATAAAAAATGATTAATTAAAATATCATAACAAATCTTCTATTAATAAAAATATGTCAATATAAGGTATTATTCTTTTCTTCAGCCAAATTCAATTAATTATGAAATAGATATGCTGAAAGTCTTATTATTTGATGATGAAATAAAAATAAAAATTTATTAATTCAGTTAAACTAAGGATGCTAAAATTTCACAATATTCCTACCTCATAAAATAATTTATTAAATAAAAAATAAATATTAAATTGCTAAAAAGTTTAATAAATAAACGTATTAAAGAATTGAGATGTTGCCATCTTACCCCTTTAAAATAGTTTCGTCCTCTAAATGAATATCTTTTTGTTTCTTTAAAAGTAAAAAATTTGTTTATTACTCATTTAAATAAATACATTAAAAAAATAATACTTAAGAGATTAATTAAATGAATAATGTCAAATAAAATAAAACCATAATTTTGGCAATGTGTAGTATAATATCCATAATTAAAAAAAATTATAACATAAAATATCTAAAAATAATAATTGTTTCAAACAAATATATTAGTTAATTAAAATTGAGACCAATGTAACGCCCAAGTGAGTATTAAATATTTTTATTTTATAAGAACAATTAAAAATGACATTTTTAAATATTAAAAATGACCTTTTATAAAAATGAAATAATAAATAATATATATAAATAGATAAATTATGACGTACAATACTAAAAATATCAAAATGATTTAAATTCATTTATTTATTTTCTTTTCAACCATCATCTTTTTCCTCTATAAATTACTATTCAGTAGTGTATAAAATGAATAATGTAAGTCCTAAATCTCTAGAAAAAAACAATAAAAGGTGAATTGCTTACAATGGCCTTCGTGTTAATCAATCGATCTTATTTTTGCTTGATTTTGTTCATTTCTATGGTCCTGCTTTCAGGTATTGAATTAAAGTTTGTTTTTATCTCTCTTGTTGTATTCTTAATATGCGATCAACAAACTCTTAGGAACAAAAGATCTATAAATATTTTTTTGTTGTTGTAGGTTTATCAAGTGGGGAATATAGACCTATGGATATAAAATGTCTAGATGGTAATTGTGCGTCTGATGGACAATGCAATTCAGACTGTCTTAAAAAGGGATTTAAGAAAGGTGGTGTCTGCAGAATAATTTTTCCTAGTTCTAATAAATGTTGTTGTACTATAGGATGATTTACTTTGTCCTTTAAGAAAACTAAATGAATAAATAGCGTACCTAACGTATGTTTCAAATTAGGATTTTGTAAGAATATATATTGCATAAAATAAAGTAATCGTACAACTTGATTAACATAATCAAGTTATAATATTCTAGGCATATTTGTTTTTGTTGCAAACTATATCCATGAATATTGATAGTTTTAATTTGCATCAAATACAAATTTGGATCTAGTCGGTATTTTTAGAAAAGAATGGAGTAATATATATATAGTGTGTTTATTTGAATTGTTAAGATTGAAGGAAAAGAATTGGGAGAAAAACAACTCTAGAAATCAATCACATCCTCATCAATATGTGGTAGGATTTCGGCAGAGAAATTTTTAATTTTTAAGGATACATTATGGATGATTTTAGCAATATATGATCCATATAATCAACATTCGACTAAGTTATCAGACATGATTCATTACACACCAAAGAGAAAAATAAATCTTTATCAAGCCAACACACACAAATGTATATGTCATGAAGAAAGTAAAATGCAATTTCTCCACTCGAGTAAGGTATCTCAATTAAGTAATCATACATTGTAAATAAGTCTTATCATCAAACGCATGACTAAAACAAATTATAATTAAGTAGTTCGACCACTTAGGCAACACATATATTCATACATCAGGTTCATGAATAGAAAATAATATTTTTCAATAAAACTCATTCATCCATCATTAATCAATAAATAAGAGAACTCATCAACGTATTTTAATTTTACTCGTTTTAATATAATTTTATTTTATTAAAGCATCCGAACAACTGATAAATATTCCACTGATTCTCATTTCAAAAATTAATATCGATTTATGGGAAAGAGATATATCACAGTGTAGTTTTCTTTCGATCAATGCTATTCTATATATTACCGCACTTAAAAAAACTGCGAGGGTAAAATAGACGTTTATAAATTGTATGTTAATTTTGGTTAATTTTGTGTGAAGATTTTGTGCCACAAATAAGGAAATCAAATTTTCATAGAAAAGGAAAATTAAAGAAATGATAGAATGTATAGAAAGTTAAGTCAAAGATGAATAAAACTTTAAGATATAAATTATGTAATACTTAAATGGGTCAATTAGACATTTATTAAAATCAAATTGTGTTCAAAGACGTTGAAGGGACAATACGTTGAAAGGAAGAAAAAAAAAGGTAAAAAATTAAAGTATTTATTAGCAAGGAAATAAAATTATAAAAAATGGACAAAAAGATTGAAACGTAAAAGAAACATATTAAAAATTATTTAAGAAAATAAGATTACTTAAATACAAGCACGAGTACAAATAAAATAGTAAAAAAGGATGCGAAGGTTTTTTACATCTTAACCAACATATTATTTTTGTTCATAAGGGTAGGGAATATAATATAACGTTACATGTTATAATACCACTCAAAACAACTGGTCCGCATTCTTTTTTTATTTTTTTTATTACAAGCTTGTGAGACTCTATATTAAGGTCACCAACAGAAATTAATAAGTATAATTTAATAAAATGTTCTTAGTGTTAACACTTTATTTATTAATGGATGTTACAATCTTAGTTATTAGTAAAGAACAGAATATAAAATAAACATTTATTCAATTACTACTCCATTAATAAATATATATTTCTTAAAAGTTATTCATTTATATCAATAATTTTTCGTCATGGACTAAAACCTAGTCAAATAACTTACACTCATTTAACTTATATAGCAAATACCAGTACAGCTTCCCCACCCACAATATTAATAAATTAATTTAAATCTCAATGGTTTGTATAAAAAATGATTAATTAAAATATCATAACAAATCTTCTATTAATAAAAATATGTCAATATAAGGTATTATTCTTTTCTTCAGCCAAATTCAATTAATTATGAAATAGATATGCTGAAAGTCTTATTATTTGATGATGAAATAAAAATAAAAATTTATTAATTCAGTTAAACTAAGGATGCTAAAATTTCACAATATTCCTACCTCATAAAATAATTTATTAAATAAAAAATAAATATTAAATTGCTAAAAAGTTTAATAAATAAACGTGTTAAAGAATTTAGATGTTGCCATCTTACCCCTTTAAAATAGTTTCGTCCTCTAAATGAATATCTTTTTGTTTCTTTAAAAGTAAAAAATTTGTTTATTACTCATTTAAATAAATACATTAAAAAAATAATACTTAAGAGATTAATTAAATGAATAATGTCAAATAAAATAAAACCATAATTTTGGCAATGTGTAGTATAATATCCATAATTAAAAAAAAAATTATAACATGAAATATCTAAAAATAATAATTGTTTCAAACAAATATATTAGTTAATTAAAATTGAGACCAATGTAACGCCCAAGTGAGTATTAAATATTTTTATTTTATAAGAACAATTAAAAATGACATTTTTAAATATTAAAAATGACCTTTTATAAAAATGAAATAATAAATAATATATATAAATAGATAAATTATGACGTACAATACTAAAAATATCAAAATGATTTAAATTCATTTATTTATTTTCTTTTCAACCATCATCTTTTTCCTCTATAAATTACTATTCAGTAGTGTATAAAATGAATAATGTAAGTCCTAAATCTCTAGAAAAAAACAATAAAAGGTGAATTGCTTACAATGGCCTTCGTGTTAATCAATCGATCTTATTTTTGCTTGATTTTGTTCATTTCTATGGTCCTGCTTTCAGGTATTGAATTAAAGTTTGTTTTTATCTCTCTTGTTGTATTCTTAATATGCGATCAACAAACTCTTAGGAACAAAAGATCTATAAATATTTTTTTGTTGTTGTAGGTTTATCAAGTGGGGAATATAGCCCTATGGATATAAAATGTCTAGATGGTAATTGTGCGTCTGATGGACAATGCAATTCAGACTGTCTTAAAAAGGGATTTAAGAAAGGTGGTGTCTGCAGAATAATTTTTCCTAGTTCTAATAAATGTTGTTGTACTATAGGATGATTTACTTTGTCCTTTAAGAAAACTAAATGAATAAATAGCGTATCTAACGTATGTTTCAAATTAGGATTTTGTAAGAATATATATTGCATAAAATAAAGTAATCGTTCAACTTGATTAACATAATCAAGTTATAATATTCTAGGCATATTTGTTTTTGTTGCAAACTATATCCATGAATATTGATAGTTTTAATTTGCATCAAATACAAATTTGGATCTAGTCGGTATTTTTAGAAAAGAATGGAGTAATATATATATAGTGTGTTTATTTGAATTGTTAAGATTGAAGGAAAAGAATTGGGAGAAAAAGCACTCTAGAAATCAATCACATCCTCATCAATATGTGGTAGGATTTCGGCAGAGAAATTTTTAATTTTTAAGGATACATTATGGATGATTTTAGCAATATATGATCCATATAATCAACATTCGACTAAGTTATCAGACATGATTCATTACACACCAAAGAGAAAAATAAATCTTTATCAAGCCAACACACACAAATGTATATGTCATGAAGAAAGTAAAATGCAATTTCTCCACTCGAGTAAGTTATCTCAATTAAGTAATCATACATTGTAAATAAGTCTTATCATCAAACGCATGACTAAAACAAATTATAATTAAGTAGTTCGACCACTTAGGCAACACATATATTCATACATCAGGTTCATGAATAGAAAATAATATTTTTCAATAAAACTCATTCATCCATCATTAATCAATAAATAAGAGAACTCATCAACGTATTTTAATTTTACTCATTTTAATATAATTTTATTTTATTAAAGCATCCGAACAACTGATAAATATTCCACTGATTCTCATTTCAAAAATTAATATCGATTTATGGGAAAGAGATATATCATAGTGTAGTTTTCTTTCGATCAATGCTATTATATATATTACCGCACTTAAAAAAACTGCGAGGGTAAAATAGACGTTTATAAATTGTATGTTAAATTTGGTTAATTTTGTGTGAAGATTTTGTGCCACAAATAAGGAAATCAAATTTTCATAGAAAAGGAAAGTTAAAGAAATGATAGAATGTATAGAAAGTTAAGTCAAAGATGAATAAAACTTTAAGATATAAATTATGTAATACTTAAATGGGTCAATTAGACATTTATTAAAATCAAATTATGTTCAAAGACGTTGAAGGGACAATACGTTGAAAGGAAGAAAAAAAAAGGTAAAAAATTAAAGTATTTATTAGCAAGGAAATAAAATTATAAAAAATGGACAAAAAGATTGAAACGTAAAAGAAACATAATAAAAAATATTTAAGAAAATAAGATTACTTAAATACAAGCACGAGTACAAATAAAATAGTAAAAAACGATGCGAAGGTTTTTTACATCTTAACCAACATATTATTTTTGTTCATAAGGGTAGGGAATATAATATAACGTTACATGTTATAATACCACTCAAAACAACTGGTCCGCATTCTTTTTTTATTTTTTTTATTACAAGCTTGTGAGACTCTATATTAAGGTCACCAACAGAAATTAATAAGTATAATTTAATAAAATGTTCTTAGTGTTAACACTTTATTTATTAATGGATGTTACAATCTTAGTTATTAGTAAAGAACAGAATATAAAATAAACATTTATTCAATTACTACTCCATTAATAAATATATATTTCTTAAAAGTTATTCATTTATATCAATAATTTTTCGTCATGGACTAAAACCTAGTCAAATAACTTACACTCATTTAACTTATATAGCAAATACCAGTACAGCTTCCCCACCCACAATATTAATAAATTAATTTAAATCTCAATGGTATGCATAAAAAATGATTAATTAAAATATCATAACAAATCATCTATTAATAAAAATATGTAATATAAGGTATTATTCTTTTCTTCAGCCAAATTCAATTAATTATGAAATGGATATGCTGAAAGTCTTATTATTTGATGATGAAATAAAAATAAAAATTTATTAATTCAGTTAAACTAAGGATGCTAAAATTTCACAATATTCCTACCTCATAAAATAATTTATTAAATAAAAAATAAATATTAAATTGCTAAAAAGTTTAATAAATAAACGTATTTAAAGAATTGAGATGTTGCCATCTTACCCCTTTAAAATAGTTTTGTCCTCTAAATGAATATCTTTTTGTTTCTTTAAAAGTAAAAAATTTGTTTATTACTCATTTAAATAAATACATTAAAAAAATAATACTTAAGCGATTAATTAAATGAATAATGTCAAATAAAATAAAACAATAATTTTGGCAATGTGTAGTATAATATCCATAATTAAAAAAAAATTATAACATGAAATATCTAAAAATAATAATTGTTTCAAACAAATATATTAGTTAATTAAAATTGAGACCAATGTAACGCCCAAGTGAGTATTAAATATTTTTATTTTATAAGAACAATTAAAAATGACATTTTTAAATATTAAAAATGACCTTTTATAAAAATGAAATAATAAATAATATATATAAATAGATAAATTATGACGTACAATACTAAAAATATCAAAATGATTTAAATTCATTTATTTATTTTCTTTTCAACCATCATCTTTTTCCTCTATAAATTACTATTCAGTAGTGTATAAAATGAATAATGTAAGTCCTAAATCTCTAGAAAAAAACAATAAAAGGTGAATTGCTTACAATGGCCTTCGTGTTAATCAATCGATCTTATTTTTGCTTGATTTTGTTCATTTCTATGGTCCTGCTTTCAGGTATTAAATTAAAGTTTGTTTTTATCTCTCTTGTTGTATTCTTAATATGCGATCAACAAACTCTTAGGAACAAAAGATCTATAAATATTTTTTTTGTTGTTGTAGGTTTATCAAGTGGGGAATATAGCCCTATGGATATAAAATGTCTAGATGGTAATTGTGCGTCTGATGGACAATGCAATTCAGACTGTCTTAAAAAGGGATTTAAGAAAGGTGGTGTCTGCAGAATAATTTTTCCTAGTTCTAATAAATGTTGTTGTACTGTAGGATGATTTACTTTGTCCTTTAAGAAAACTAAATGAATAAATAGCGTACCTAACGTATGTTTCAAATTAGGATTTTGTAAGAATATATATTGCATAAAATAAAGTAATCGTTCAACTTGATTAACATAATCAAGTTATAATATTCTAGGCATATTTTTTTTTGTTGCAAACTATATCCATGAATATTGATAGTTTTAATTTGCATCAAATACAAATTTGGATCTAGTCGGTATTTTTAGAAAAGAATGGAGTAATATATATATATATATATATATATATATATATATATATATATATATATATATATATATATATATATATATATATATATATATATATATATATATATATATATATATATATATATATATATATATATATATATATATATATATATATATATATATATATATAGTGTGTTTATTTGAATTGTTAAGATTGAAGGAAAAGAATTGGGAGAAAAAGCACTCTAGAAATCAATCACATCCTCATCAATATGTGGTAGGATTTCGGCAGAGAAATTTTTAATTTTTAAGGATACATTATGGATGATTTTAGCAATATATGATCCATATAATCAACATTCGACTAAGTTATCAGACATGATTCATTACACACCAAAGAGAAAAATAAATCTTTATCAAGCCAACACACACAAATGTATATGTCATGAAGAAAGTAAAATGCAATTTCTCCACTCGAGTAAGTTATCTCAATTAAGTAATCATACATTGTAAATAAGTCTTATCATCAAACGCATGACTAAAACAAATTATAATTAAGTAGTTCGACCACTTAGGCAACACATATATTCATACATCAGGTTCATGAATAGAAAATAATATTTTTCAATAAAACTCATTCATCCATCATTAATCAATAAATAAGAGAACTCATCAACGTATTTTAATTTTACTCATTTTAATATAATTTTATTTTATTAAAGCATCCGAACAACTGATAAATATTCCACTGATTCTCATTTCAAAAATTAATATCGATTTATGGGAAAGAGATATATCATAGTGTAGTTTTCTTTCGATCAATGCTATTATATATATTACCGCACTTAAAAAAACTGCGAGGGTAAAATAGACGTTTATAAATTGTATGTTAAATTTGGTTAATTTTGTGTGAAGATTTTGTGCCACAAATAAGGAAATCAAATTTTCATAGAAAAGGAAAGTTAAAGAAATGATAGAATGTATAGAAAGTTAAGTCAAAGATGAATAAAACTTTAAGATATAAATTATGTAATACTTAAATGGGTCAATTAGACATTTATTAAAATCAAATTATGTTCAAAGACGTTGAAGGGACAATACGTTGAAAGGAAGAAAAAAAAAGGTAAAAAATTAAAGTATTTATTAGCAAGGAAATAAAATTATAAAAAATGGACAAAAAGATTGAAACGTAAAAGAAACATAATAAAAAATATTTAAGAAAATAAGATTACTTAAATACAAGCACGAGTACAAATAAAATAGTAAAAAACGATGCGAAGGTTTTTTACATCTTAACCAACATATTATTTTTGTTCATAAGGGTAGGGAATATAATATAACGTTACATGTTATAATACCACTCAAAACAACTGGTCCGCATTCTTTTTTTATTTTTTTTATTACAAGCTTGTGAGACTCTATATTAAGGTCACCAACAGAAATTAATAAGTATAATTTAATAAAATGTTCTTAGTGTTAACACTTTATTTATTAATGGATGTTACAATCTTAGTTATTAGTAAAGAACAGAATATAAAATAAACATTTATTCAATTACTACTCCATTAATAAATATATATTTCTTAAAAGTTATTCATTTATATCAATAATTTTTCGTCATGGACTAAAACCTAGTCAAATAACTTACACTCATTTAACTTATATAGCAAATACCAGTACAGCTTCCCCACCCACAATATTAATAAATTAATTTAAATCTCAATGGTATGCATAAAAAATGATTAATTAAAATATCATAACAAATCATCTATTAATAAAAATATGTAATATAAGGTATTATTCTTTTCTTCAGCCAAATTCAATTAATTATGAAATGGATATGCTGAAAGTCTTATTATTTGATGATGAAATAAAAATAAAAATTTATTAATTCAGTTAAACTAAGGATGCTAAAATTTCACAATATTCCTACCTCATAAAATAATTTATTAAATAAAAAATAAATATTAAATTGCTAAAAAGTTTAATAAATAAACGTATTTAAAGAATTGAGATGTTGCCATCTTACCCCTTTAAAATAGTTTTGTCCTCTAAATGAATATCTTTTTGTTTCTTTAAAAGTTAAAAACTTGTTTATTAGTCATTTAAATAAATACATTAAAAAAATAATACTTAAGCGATTAATTAAATGAATAATGTCAAATAAAATAAAACAATAATTTTGGCAATGTGTAGTATAATATCCATAATTAAAAAAAAATTATAACATGAAATATCTAAAAATAATAATTGTTTCAAACAAATATATTAGTTAATTAAAATTGAGACCAATGTGTCGCTACTTGCGAAAATCTGCGCCGGCTGAACAGAAGAGTCGCCACCGTGCGTTATTTATCCCACGGGAGGGAAAGGAAACACTCAGAGTAAACCTCGCACAACGCGGGAAAGGTATGGTCGTCGCAACCAAAACCTGGATTCGGGAGTCGGTTACGCAAGGGGAAGGTATTAGCACCCCTCACGTCCGTCGTACTCGACGGGATCCACGCTTGTTTTCGGGTATGGATTATTATTCTATCTAAACTATAGGTCAGGGGTTAAAAGAAAATAAAATGAAAATAGAAATGACTCGGCAAAGTATCGCACTTTATGCCTACGTATTCCCATCTGGAACGAGAAATCAGAGTCAACGTAGTTCGCCTACCTACGGGAAAGGAGGGGAAGGTTGCTCGCTAGGATATCGCATCCTATGCCTACGTACTTCCACACAGCATGGAAGATCAGAGCAAACGTAGTTCGGGCCACGTACGACACAAGTCTGCCTTGATTGTTTTTTATTCCTTCTGAAAAAGGTTTTTTCTGATTACTGGTCCAAGCGGACAAAAATGACGTCTTGATGAGTTCACATGCTTTTACGGAAGAAGTGTCTTTTATTGTGTTAGAACCCTTATTACGTATTTTTCTGTTGTTTTGAGGTAAGAAGAGAAACAGCAACTCTAAAAACCTAGGGTTGAAAAGGGAAACAAACTAACCTAATGTTATCATGCATGGGTTAAGACCTAGTGTCTATCATGCTCCTCTCTTGCACAGAGAGAAACAGAGATCCTAAGGGAATAGACAGCAACAGAAACAATATCAGATATATACAGTAAAACAGTAAAATGCATGGATGCAACAGTACAAGCGAGGCAAGGGAGTCCCACTCAACCTCGAACCTGGAAAACAATAGGCGAAAGTGAACAGGCTTCACTTTCAACCCAACAGGGTAAACAGCAAACAATACAGTCCAGAAAACCAATCAATACATCAGTAATGAAATACAACAGCAAAAGAAACAGCATCAGCAGCTCTGAATCAACATCTGGCTTCAAGTAATCTACAATCAGTTACAGGCTTCAACAAGCATTAATCTCCATCTTCATGGCCTTCAGGCAAGGGCTTTGATCATCAGTCTCCTATAAGCAATGGCCTTTCTTCAAGTCTCCAATCTTCAGGGATGAACATCAGTCAACAAGAGGAGATGAATGTTAAACAGTAAACTGCCTACCAAGGGTGGCTCATTAACTGTTAACATTATGTAGACAGGTTCCTCTCAAAAGTTCTATCTTCCAAATACTTTCACTGATCCTTCCAAAGGAAGGAGGTGGATATTTGAAAGAGACTTTGAATCATAGAGAAAGGATAGAGGCAAACAAAGCCATCTATGTTTGAGAAGCAAGCTTTCTAATCTAGAGCTCTGCCTAGCTCCTAAACCATAGTCTCCTCAGCAGCTGCTAGCAAGAACCTCCTCCTCAACTCTGGCAGTTGACCTTCAATCTCTGGATCTCCAATGGTCTTCATCTCCTCAAATCTTCAGCTCTCCCAAGTCCCCAGACAATCCCAATACCCACACAAGCAAGCAATAATCCCCAGAGGGCACACCACACCAGTCAGTCAGATATACAGTATATCAATATCAGTAGGGGAATCCTGACTTTTTCTAAGGGATCTAATAACTACCCATAACCCCCTATAGTCCCATAACTAAACTAGTCAAGCCCTAAGTCCTAAGGGAAAAGAATCAAATCTCCTAAGTCATCACCCAAAACCCTAGTTTTATTCATGTTATTCACACCTACATTAAGCACCTAAATTTAACTTCTAAAAATGGGAACTAAATTGAACCTACAAGTTTAATGTCTAACCTAAACAACCTAAAAAGAATGGATGAAAAATATGAAAGTATCTAATAGAACAAAAATTAACAAAATCATGTATGAAGTGAAACCATTTAAAGTGTTATTTATTTAGAAAATATGGGAAAAATATCAAATAAAAAATAAAATGCTATTTTTATTTTTTATAATTTTCTAGACATCCTAAAGAAAAATATGCAAAAAGAATGAATTAAAAATGATGATTTTTCTATTTGTTATGAATTTTTTAAATGAATGAAAAAATGAAAAGAAAATAATAAAGAAAATAGAAAGAAATAGCCAGGGGGTGAGAATAGCAAGATATCCCAGTTCAGCGCATTGGGCTTATTAAATTGGGGGGTGCGAATAGCTGTCTGAGCCCAATCCCCCCAATTAATGAAACGCTGCGTTTCAATTTTATTCTCCCACCAAAACTCAGATCAAACGTGGGCCGTTCGATTCCTGGTCAAGTCAATCCTCTCCTCCAAATCCAAGGGCCTGTGAGTCGTCTTCTTCCTCCCTCCGTTTAGGGTTTCAGGCATGAACTCCATGCACGAAAATTCCCTCCAATCGTTCTCCATGCTTTCTTGATGAAAATTAAAAATTCCAAGCCCTAAAATACTCTATAAAACCCAAGGAATCCATGTCTAATCCTAGTTTTCACTAACTCTCGTTGTAAACTCCAAACAGAGGGCACGAAACTCAGGGTACACCATGCTTGCCTGTTGTCAATTTTGCCAGAACTCCAACCTGATGATCCACAGATCATCTACATACTTCCCTCCATTATTCTATGCATCATTATATCAATTATGGTCCAGTACACAGCTTAATCTTGAAGCTAACAGAAAATGGCAACCTGTCATGGATCTCCACGAAGCTATCCCTAAACTTCAAGAATCAATCCCCTAGGGTTTCTAAACAATATTATCCTAACCACATGATCTCTACCAGCCAGAATAGTGAGATTCGAAGAAATTTACATACCTTGCACTTGGTGATGGTGATGGTAGTTAGACTTCAATTCAACCTTTGACACTTGCTGAAAATGATCTCCAATGAATGAGTATGCTTCTGTTTGCAATGATTTGTGCTTAATCCTTGTGAATCAGTCTATTCCATTCTTCATGCAAGTTGGAGCTTCAACTTGAATCTCTTCACACAGCCACGAATTCTCTCCAATCTCTTGTGCCAATTACTCCATGATGATAGTGGATGATGATAGTGACAGAAATCAGAATGATGGAGGAAGTTTCAATGGATTTTGGATGAAAATGCAACTTGGAGTGAAGAAGATAATGGGTATAATCCTTGATCAATTCAACCACTTCTTGATGTGAATCCTAGGGTTTGAATGATGATGATGAAGATTCAATCCAAAGATGTGAGAATTTTGAGAGATTTGTAAGAGTTTGAGTAGTTTATGCAAGAGTGAGAAAATGGATGAAAATGGAGATTTTGGACAAATGGGAGCACCAACCCTTGCATGAATCAGCTTGCATGAATATATAGGTTGCATTAGAACCTCCTAGAACATTGGAGAAATTTCCCTTACACTTTTCCCTTTCAATTTGGATTATGTTACTTTCAATTCAAGCAACCATGGATAACTCACAAATTATGACCTAAGCTCAAAATTCCACTTTAGCCAATGTTTTTAAAATGCCTTTTCCATTCAAAATGACCTATAATTTTGCATCATTTGGCCAAGATATGAAAAATACCATTTTTTAAGCCATTTTTCTTCATTAAATTCACCAATTTTGAAACCTTGTGCTATGGACACTTCCTCTCATGGTCACTTTTATAGACTCAAAATGTCATTTGGAGCAAGTTTGATGTTGTAAGTTTTTTCATTTGAGGCCTCCTTGTATGAGTTTTGGACATAGGTTAAAATGACCTGTAATTCACAAATGACCAAAATACCCTTTGCTTGCCAAGACCATAAGTAGAGTTCCACACATCATATGAAGGCATACCATACCAATATAGAAAGCTAAGACAATGAGGAACAATTCTTATGTTGACCAGAAATTCATTTGAAATCTCCTTGAGGGTAAAAATTGCTTGGAAGTCAAGTCACTTTCATAGACAAAATTTCAGATACCTCAGATGACCTTGTAACTTGCAAGGACCATAACTTGAGTTCTATAAATCTCCTTGATGTTTTCCACCACTCAAATTAAAGGTCTTGAGATCCTCTACAAGTTTCATGTTGGCCAAGGATCCATTTGAAGCTTGCATTTGACTTATCTTGCTTGGAAATTTGACCTAAACTAGGGATTTTACATAGAAACCCTAATTTAGAAACTCCTCTTCTCCTTGATTTCTCTTGATTTCTTCTTAGCATGACAACATATTCTTACTCTCCATGTCAAATGATGAACCCCACATCTCTCCAATAACCCTTGATGCCCTTCAATCAGTCAGTGGACCTAGGGTTGACCCAGATGAAACCCTAGTTGACTGTCTTCAACTGCAATTCTTGTGATCATATCAACAACTTGTTTTCTTCTCCACATGACTTTCTAAGTCCGCCAAGATGTCTAGATACTCTCCATGCCTTCAATTCACAGCTCATACTTTCCTTGTTGATCCTCAAATACCCTCAGTTAGGAGATAGATGAACTGCTTGATCCATTGACTTGATAGCTTTCCAATTCTTTTCTGATGACTTGAATGAGATTGCATTAGAATAATAACCTCTTGATAGGCCTCTAGAGATGATAATAATGACTGGTCCCCTTGTTGGATGACTTGCTATGCTTATGCTATGCAGATGGTTAGGCTATGTACATGACTCTATATGCAAATGCTAATGATATTGAAACATAAACCAAGTGAATAAGGTTGAGCAAATTTTAGGGTGCAACAGCTGCCCCTATTCAAGCGACTTGGACCCGATTGAGTGAAGAGCCCGGAGCCTTCAGACACTCGCGGTACGAGACGGTTGAATACTAGGAACCCAGAAATTTGCCACCGCAGAAATAAACTGCACCACTGCTTGGGGAATGACACTCATCAGCTGAATCTGACTGTTACGGCAACCCACTGATCTCGTGCGACCGTGCTGGGAATTCTTCTCATCATCCTAAAAAGGCTTTATCATCGCAGAGATAGAACACTGTCCACGTCAGGACGCCTGCTTCATTAATTCGAAGAAACTTCAACAACTTTGCTGGGGATGGCTCGTCTGCCTTCTCATCAGAAATAAATCGTCCACGTTAGAAATAACTCTTCCACGTTAGGAATAACACCGTCCATGTTAGGAATAACCTCGTTTGGACCCGTCCACGTTAGGACTCCATCCTTCATTCCAGGTAAGGAATCACAATCTTATCTTAGTTTGTCCACGTCAGGACCCCAATCTTTCCGCGTAAGGAAACATAACCTCGATCTGTCCACGTCAGGACTCCAACTTGATATGTCCACGTAAGGACTCAATCTTTCCATGTTAGGAAACAATCTCCTTTCCACGTAAGGAAACCAATCTTCTTCCTATATCGATCTGTCCACGTAAGGACCCCAATCTTTCCGCGTAAGGAATCAACTTCTTTTCCACGTCAGGAATGCATCTCCTTCCACGTAAGGAATAAACTTGATATGTCCGCGTGAGGACTCGATCTTTCCGCGTAAGGAAACCCATTTTTTCCACGTAAGGAATCTCATCTTTCCACGTTAGGAATAAACTTTTCATCTTTCCACGTCAGGAACTGAAACCTCTTTTCCCATGTAAGGAATAGACTTGTCCTCGTCAGGACCCCTCTTTCGTCTTGATTTGTCCACGTCAGGGCTCAGGCATCTTCGACCCGCTGAGGAAATAAGACTTGTCCACGTCAGGACTCACACCCTTGTCTGATCTGTCCACGTCAGGACCCACGCTTTGCCAACACGAAGAAAGATAACTGCTGAGAGTAATTGGTCCACGTCAGGACACCAACACAAAGAGTAATCAGTTTTGTCAACGTCATGACTTCACATTCACCAATTCCGAGAACCCGAATCTGTCCACGTTAGGACTAACACATCTCATCACCCGGGGAAATAAATCTGTCCACGTTAGGACGCCCACTTCTGAAGAATCTCGTCAATATAGGAACAAATTGTCCACGTCAGGACTGAGTTCTCCATTGATCCCCCACCCACAAACTTCTTAGCACCGACGTGACAGCGACTTTGGGGCGGACTCTACTGGGGATATCTGGGAACCAAACTACCGGATGCCTGTTCTGATAACCGGCGGTGGCTTCTGAAATTCTGATTCGTGGAACCCCTGATGACAACTAACTCTGCCTGGGAATAAAGAGAAACTTATCCTGATAACTTTTGTGGGGAATACGGCCGAAACTGCCATTATCATTGGATGTCTCATGCCGAGATCTTGAATATTTGGTAGTTCATTTGAGCAGGAGTTCTCTCCACCTGAACTGCTAGAGTATAGAAACTGCTTCAGCAAAATAAATGCTGAAGATAATGCCGACTCCGCGGGAATAGCCAGATGCTACAGAATTATTCCAGTAAAATAAATGCCGGAAGGGTGAAGTCAACCATGCTGGGAAGTAGGGAGCTCAAACCAAACACCCTGTTGAGGTAACCCCCTGCTGGGGAAAATAACTTTGCTGAGGAATAGCAGGTATGCCAAGTATGATTGGTCTTCTCTGCTGGAGAGTGAACTGATATTACACGGTATCCCTGACAAAATAAATGACAGGATCCACAACCAACTCTGCTGGGGAGAGTCTTGATCTCCGTGTTCCAC
>CAWUDS030000511.1:0-24840 GCA_963859935.3 Lathyrus sativus | reverse complement strand
TTCAAAGTTAAAAAACTCACAAGTTTCAATATAAAGACCATAAGAAAAGTTCCAAGTGAAAAAAATCACCAATTTCACCACAAAAACCATTACAAATGCTCAAAGTTAAAAAAAACTCCGCAATTTCACTACAAAACCATTACAATAGTTCCTAGTAAAAAAATTCAACAGTTTCACTATAAAAACCATAACAAAAGTTGCATTTGAAAAAGCTCACAAATTTCAATATAAAGACCATTATAAAAGTTCAAAGTTAAAAAACTCACTAATTTCAATATAATGACCATAAGAAAAGTTCCATGTGTAAAGATCACCAATTTCCCCATAAAAACAATTACTAAAGTTCAAAGGTAAAAAAGTAACCAATTTCACTATAAAAACCATAACAAAAATTACAATTAAAAAAAGTTGGGAATTTCACTATAAAGGCCATAACAAAAGTTCAAAGTTAAAAAATTTCTCAAAATCACTATATAAACCATTACCAAAGTTCCAAGTCAATAAACTCATAAATTTCACCATAAAAACAAATACAAAAGTTCAAAGTTAAAAAATTCAACAATTTCACTATAAAGACCATAAAAAAGTTCAAAGTTAAAAAACTACCCAATTTCACTATAAAAAACCATTGCAAGAGTTCCTAGTAAAAAATTCAACAACTTCACTATAAAAAGCATAACAAAAGTTCCATTTGAAAAAACTCACCAATTTCACTATAAATACCATTACAATAGTTCAAAGTTAAAAAACTCACCAATTTCAATAAATAGGCCATAAGAAAAGTTCAAGTGAAAAAAAATCACCAATTTAACCATAAAAACCATTACAAAAGTAGAAAGTTAAGAAAGTCACCAATTTCACTATTAAAACCATTAAAAAAAATTCCAGTAAAAAAACTCAGGAATTTCACTATAAAGACCATAACAAAAGTTCGATGTTGAAAAAATCCCAAATATCACCATATGAAACATTACAAAAGTTCCAAGTCGAAAAACTCATCAATTTCTCCCTAAAAACCAGTACAAAAGTTAAAAGTGAAAAAAGTCACCAATGTCACTATAAAGACCATAAATAAAAGTTCAAAGTGAAAAAAAAACTCCCCAATTTCACTATAAAAACCTTTACAAAATTTCCTCGTCAAAAGTTCAACAATTTCACTATAAAAGCCATAACAAAAAATCCATTTGAGAAAACTCACCAATTTCAGTATAAAGACCGTTGCAAAAGTTAAAAGTTAAAAAACGCACAAATTTCAATATAAAGGCCACAAGAAAAGTTCCAACTGAAAAAAATCATCAATTTCACCACAAAAACCAACACAAAAGTACAAAGTTTAAAAAACTCTCCAACTTCGCTATAAAAACCATTACAAAAGTTCCTAGTAAAAAATTCAACAATTTCACTATAAAAACCATAACAAAAGTTCCACTTGAAAAAACTGACCAATTCCAGATTGATGACCATTAAAAAATTTCAAAGTTAAAAAACTCACAAGTTTCAATATAAAGACCATAAGAAAAGTTCCAAGTGAAAAAAATCACCAATTTCACCACAAAAACCATTACAAATGCTCAAAGTTAAAAAAAAACTCCGCAATTTCACTACAAAACCATTACAATAGTTCCTAGTAAAAAAATTCAACAGTTTCACTATAAAAACCATAACAAAAGTTGCATTTGAAAAAGCTCACAAATTTCAATATAAAGACCATTATAAAAGTTCAAAGTTAAAAAACTCACTAATTTCAATATAATGACCATAAGAAAAGTTCCATGTGTAAAGATCACCAATTTCCCCATAAAAACAATTACTAAAGTTCAAAGGTAAAAAAGTAACCAATTTCACTATAAAAACCATAACAAAAATTACAATTAAAAAAAGTTGGGAATTTCACTATAAAGGCCATAACAAAAGTTCAAAGTTAAAAAATTTCTCAATATCACTATATAAACCATTACCAAAGTTCCAAGTCAATAAACTCATAAATTTCACCATAAAAACAAATACAAAAGTTCAAAGTTAAAAAATTCAACAATTTCACTATAAAGACCATAAAAAAGTTCAAAGTTAAAAAACTACCCAATTTCACTATAAAAAACCATTGCAAGAGTTCCTAGTAAAAAATTCAACAACTTCACTATAAAAAGCATAACAAAAGTTCCATTTGAAAAAACTCACCAATTTCACTATAAATACCATTACAATAGTTCAAAGTTAAAAAACTCACCAATTTCAATAAATAGGCCATAAGAAAAGTTCAAGTGAAAAAAAATCACCAATTTAACCATAAAAACCATTACAAAAGTAGAAAGTTAAGAAACTCACCAATTTCACTATTAAAACCATTAAAAAAAATTCCAGTAAAAAAACTCAGGAATTTCACTATAAAGACCATAACAAAAGTTTGATGTTGAAAAAATCCCAAATATCACCATATGAAACATTACAAAAGTTCCAAGTCGAAAAACTCATCAATTTCTCCCTAAAAACCAGTACAAAAGTTAAAAGTGAAAAAAGTCACCAACGTCACTATAAAGACCATAAATAAAAGTTCAAAGTGAAAAAAAAACTCCCCAATTTCACTATAAAAACCTTTACAAAATTTCCTCGTCAAAAGTTCAACAAATTCACTATAAAAGCCATAACAAAAAATCCATTTGAGAAAACTCACCAATTTCAGTATAAAGACCATTGCAAAAGTTAAAAGTTAAAAAACGCACAAATTTCAATATAAAGGCCACAAGAAAAGTTCCAACTGAAAAAAATCATCAATTTCACCACAAAAACCAACACAAAAGTACAAAGTTTAAAAAACTCTCCAACTTCGCTTTAAAAACCATTACAAAAGTTCCTAGTAAAAAATTCAACAATTTCACTATAAAAACCATAACAAAAGTTCCACTTGAAAAAACTGACCAATTCCAGATTGATGACCATTAAAAAATTTCAAAGTTAAAAAACTCACAAGTTTCAATATAAAGACCATAAGAAAAGTTCCAAGTGAAAAAAATCACCAATTTCACCACAAAAACCATTACAAATGTTCAAAGTTAAAAAAAACTCCGCAATTTCACTACAAAACCATTACAATAGTTCCTAGTAAAAAAAATTCAACAGTTTCACTATAAAAACCATAACAAAAGTTGCATTTGAAAAAGCTCACAAATTTCAATATAAAGACCATTATAAAAGTTCAAAGTTAAAAAACTCACTAATTTCAATATAATGACCATAAGAAAAGTTCCATGTGTAAAGATCACCAATTTCCCCATAAAAACAATTACTAAAGTTCAAAGGTAAAAAAGTAACCAATTTCACTATAAAAACCATAACAAAAATTACAATTAAAAAAAGTTGGGAATTTCACTATAAAGGCCATAACAAAAGTTCAAAGTTAAAAAATTTCTCAATATCACTATATAAACCATTACCAAAGTTCCAAGTCAATAAACTCATAAATTTCACCATAAAAACAAATACAAAAGTTCAAAGTTAAAAAATTCAACAATTTCACTATAAAGACCATAAAAAAGTTCAAAGTTAAAAAACTACCCAATTTCACTATAAAAAACCATTGCAAGAGTTCCTAGTAAAAAATTCAACAACTTCACTATAAAAAGCATAACAAAAGTTCCATTTGAAAAAACTCACCAATTTCACTATAAAGACCATTACAATAGTTCAAAGTTAAAAAACTCACCAATTTCAATAAATAGGCCATAAGAAAAGTTCAAGTGAAAAAAAATCACCAATTTAACCATAAAAACCATTACAAAAGTAGAAAGTTAAGAAACTCACCAATTTCACTATTAAAACCATTAAAAAAAATTCCAGTAAAAAAACTCAGGAATTTCACTATAAAGACCATAACAAAAGTTCGATGTTGAAAAAATCCCAAATATCGCCATATGAAACATTACAAAAGTTCCAAGTCGAAAAACTCATCAATTTCTCCCTAAAAACCAGTACAAAAGTTAAAAGTGAAAAAAGTCACCAATGTCACTATAAAGACCATAAATAAAAGTTCAAAGTGAAAAAAAAACTCCCCAATTTCACTATAAAAACCTTTACAAAATTTCCTCGTCAAAAGTTCAACAATTTCACTATAAAAGCCATAACAAAAAATCCATTTGAGAAAACTCACCAATTTCAGTATAAAGACCATTGCAAAAGTTAAAAGTTAAAAAACGCACAAATTTCAATATAAAGGCCACAAGAAAAGTTCCAACTGAAAAAAATCATCAATTTCCCCACAAAAACCAACACAAAAGTACAAAGTTTAAAAAACTCTCCAACTTCGCTATAAAAACCATTACAAAAGTTCCTAGTAAAAAATTCAACAATTTCACTATAAAAACCATAACAAAAGTTCCACTTGAAAAAACTGACCAATTCCAGATTGATGACCATTAAAAAATTTCAAAGTTAAAAAACTCACAAGTTTCAATATAAAGACCATAAGAAAAGTTCCAAGTGAAAAAAATCACCAATTTCACCACAAAAACCATTACAAATGTTCAAAGTTAAAAAAAACTCCGCAATTTCACTACAAAACCATTACAATAGTTCCTAGTAAAAAAAATTCAACAGTTTCACTATAAAAACCATAACAAAAGTTGCATTTGAAAAAGCTCACAAATTTCAATATAAAGACCATTATAAAAGTTCAAAGTTAAAAAACTCACTAATTTCAATATAATGACCATAAGAAAAGTTCCATGTGTAAAGATCACCAATTTCCCCATAAAAACAATTACTAAAGTTCAAAGGTAAAAAAGTAACCAATTTCACTATAAAAACCATAACAAAAATTACAATTAAAAAAAGTTGGGAATTTCACTATAAAGGCCATAACAAAAGTTCAAAGTTAAAAAATTTCTCAATATCACTATATAAACCATTACCAAAGTTCCAAGTCAATAAACTCATAAATTTCACCATAAAAACAAATACAAAAGTTCAAAGTTAAAAAATTCAACAATTTCACTATAAAGACCATAAAAAAGTTCAAAGTTAAAAAACTACCCAATTTCACTATAAAAAACCATTGCAAGAGTTCCTAGTAAAAAATTCAACAACTTCACTATAAAAAGCATAACAAAAGTTCCATTTGAAAAAACTCACCAATTTCACTATAAAGACCATTACAATAGTTCAAAGTTAAAAAACTCACCAATTTCAATAAATAGGCCATAAGAAAAGTTCAAGTGAAAAAAAATCACCAATTTAACCATAAAAACCATTACAAAAGTAGAAAGTTAAGAAACTCACCAATTTCACTATTAAAACCATTAAAAAAAATTCCAGTAAAAAAACTCAGGAATTTCACTATAAAGACCATAACAAAAGTTCGATGTTGAAAAAATCCCAAATATCGCCATATGAAACATTACAAAAGTTCCAAGTCGAAAAACTCATCAATTTCTCCCTAAAAACCAGTACAAAAGTTAAAAGTGAAAAAACTCACCAATGTCACTATAAAGACCATAAATAAAAGTTCAAAGTGAAAAAAAAACTCCCCAATTTCACTATAAAAACCTTTACAAAATTTCCTCGTCAAAAGTTCAACAAATTCACTATAAAAGCCATAACAAAAAATCCATTTGAGAAAACTCACCAATTTCAGTATAAAGACCATTGCAAAAGTTAAAAGTTAAAAAACGCACAAATTTCAATATAAAGGCCACAAGAAAAGTTCCAACTGAAAAAAATCATCAATTTCACCACAAAAACCAACACAAAAGTACAAAGTTTAAAAAACTCTCCAACTTCGCTATAAAAACCATTACAAAAGTTCCTAGTAAAAAATTCAACAATTTCACTATAAAAACCATAACAAAAGTTCCACTTGAAAAAACTGACCAATTCCAGATTGATGACCATTAAAAAATTTCAAAGTTAAAAAACTCACAAGTTTCAATATAAAGACCATAAGAAAAGTTCCAAGTGAAAAAAATCACCAATTTCACCACAAAAACCATTACAAATGTTCAAAGTTAAAAAAAACTCCGCAATTTCACTACAAAACCATTACAATAGTTCCTAGTAAAAAAATTCAACAGTTTCACTATAAAAACCATAACAAAAGTTGCATTTGAAAAAGCTCACAAATTTCAATATAAAGACCATTATAAAAGTTCAAAGTTAAAAAACTCACTAATTTCAATATAATGACCATAAGAAAAGTTCCATGTGTAAAGATCACCAATTTCCCCATAAAAACAATTACTAAAGTTCAAAGGTAAAAAAGTAACCAATTTCACTATAAAAACCATAACAAAAATTACAATTAAAAAAAGTTGGGAATTTCACTATAAAGGCCATAACAAAAGTTCAAAGTTAAAAAATTTCTCAATATCACTATATAAACCATTACCAAAGTTCCAAGTCAATAAACTCATAAATTTCACCATAAAAACAAATACAAAAGTTCAAAGTTAAAAAATTCAACAATTTCACTATAAAGACCATAAAAAAGTTCAAAGTTAAAAAACTACCCAATTTCACTATAAAAAACCATTGCAAGAGTTCCTAGTAAAAAATTCAACAACTTCACTATAAAAAGCATAACAAAAGTTCCATTTGAAAAAACTCACCAATTTCACTATAAAGACCATTACAATAGTTCAAAGTTAAAAAACTCACCAATTGCAATAAATAGGCCATAAGAAAAGTTCAAGTGAAAAAAAATCACCAATTTAACCATAAAAACCATTACAAAAGTAGAAAGTTAAGAAACTCACCAATTTCACTATTAATACCATTAAAAAAAATTCCAGTAAAAAAACTCAGGAATTTCACTATAAAGACCATAACAAAAGTTCGATGTTGAAAAAATCCCAAATATCGCCATATGAAACATTACAAAAGTTCCAAGTCGAAAAACTCATCAATTTCTCCCTAAAAACCAGTACAAAAGTTAAAAGTGAAAAAACTCACCAATGTCACTATAAAGACCATAAATAAAAGTTCAAAGTGAAAAAAAAACTCCCCAATTTCACTATAAAAACCTTTACAAAATTTCCTCGTCAAAAGTTCAACAATTTCACTATAAAAGCCATAACAAAAAATCCATTTGAGAAAACTCACCAATTTCAGTATAAAGACCATTGCAAAAGTTAAAAGTTAAAAAACGCACAAATTTCAATATAAAGGCCACAAGAAAAGTTCCAACTGAAAAAAATCATCAATTTCCCCACAAAAACCAACACAAAAGTACAAAGTTTAAAAAACTCTCCAACTTCGCTATAAAAACCATTACAAAAGTTCCTAGTAAAAAATTCAACAATTTCACTATAAAAACCATAACAAAAGTTCCACTTGAAAAAACTGACCAATTCCAGATTGATGACCATTAAAAAATTTCAAAGTTAAAAAACTCACAAGTTTCAATATAAAGACCATAAGAAAAGTTCCAAGTGAAGAAAATCACCAATTTCACCACAAAAACCATTACAAATGTTCAAAGTTAAAAAAAACTCCGTAATTTCACTACAAAACCATTACAATAGTTCCTAGTAAAAAAATTCAACAGTTTCACTATAAAAACCATAACAAAAGTTGCATTTGAAAAAGCTCACAAATTTCAATATAAAGACCATTATAAAAGTTCAAAGTTAAAAAAACTCACTAATTTCAATATAATGACCATAAGAAAAGTTCCATGTGTAAAGATCACCAATTTCCCCATAAAAACAATTACTAAAGTTCAAAGGTAAAAAAGTAACCAATTTCACTATAAAAACCATAACAAAAATTACAATTAAAAAAAGTTGGGAATTTCACTATAAAGGCCATAACAAAAGTTCAAAGTTAAAAAATTTCTCAATATCACTATATAAACCATTACCAAAGTTCCAAGTCAATAAACTCATAAATTTCACCATAAAAACAAATACAAAAGTTCAAAGTTAAAAAATTCAACAATTTCACTATAAAGACCATAAAAAAGTTCAAAGTTAAAAAACTACCCAATTTCACTATAAAAAACCATTGCAAGAGTTCCTAGTAAAAAATTCAACAACTTCACTATAAAAAGCATAACAAAAGTTCCATTTGAAAAAACTCACCAATTTCACTATAAAGACCATTACAATAGTTCAAAGTTAAAAAACTCACCAATTTCAATAAATAGGCCATAAGAAAAGTTCAAGTGAAAAAAAATCACCAATTTAACCATAAAAACCATTACAAAAGTAGAAAGTTAAGAAACTCACCAATTTCACTATTAAAACCATTAAAAAAAATTCCAGTAAAAAAACTCAGGAATTTCACTATAAAGACCATAACAAAAGTTCGATGTTGAAAAAATCCCAAATATCACCATATGAAACATTACAAAAGTTCCAAGTCGAAAAACTCATCAATTTCTCCCTAAAAACCAGTACAAAAGTTAAAAGTGAAAATAGTCATCAATGTCACTATAAAGACCATAAATAAAAGTTCAAAGTGAAAAAAAAAACTCCCCAATTTCACTATAAAAACCTTTACAAAATTTCCTTGTCAAAAGTTCAACAATTTCACTATAAAAGCCATAACAAAAAATCCATTTGAGAAAACTCACCAATTTCAGTATAAAGACCATTGCAAAAGTTAAAAGTTAAAAAACGCACAAATTTCAATATAAAGGCCACAAGAAAAGTTCCAACTGAAAAAAATCATCAATTTCACCACAAAAACCAACACAAAAGTACAAAGTTTAAAAAACTCTCCAACTTCGCTATAAAAACCATTACAAAAGTTCCTAGTAAAAAATTCAACAATTTCACTATAAAAACCATAACAAAAGTTCCACTTGAAAAAACTGACCAATTCCAGATTGATGACCATTAAAAAATTTCAAAGTTAAAAAACTCACAAGTTTCAATATAAAGACCATAAGAAAAGTTCCAAGTGAAGAAAATTCCCAATTTCACCACAAAAATCATTACAAATGTTCAAAGTTAAAAAAAACTCCGCAATTTCACTACAAAACCATTACAATAGTTCCTAGTAAAAAAATTCAACAGTTTCACTATAAAAACCATAACAAAAGTTGCATTTGAAAAAGCTCACAAATTTCAATATAAAGACCATTATAAAAGTTCAAAGTTAAAAAAACTCACTAATTTCAATATAATGACCATAAGAAAAGTTTCATGTGTAAAGATCACCAATTTCCCCATAAAAACAATTACTAAAGTTCAAAGGTAAAAAAGTAACCAATTTCACTATAAAAACCATAACAAAAATTACAATTAAAAAAAGTTGGGAATTTCACTATAAAGGCCATAACAAAAGTTCAAAGTTAAAAAATTTCTCAATATCACTATATAAACCATTACCAAAGTTCCAAGTCAATAAACTCATAAATTTCACCATAAAAACAAATACAAAAGTTCAAAGTTAAAAAATTCAACAATTTCACTATAAAGACCATAAAAAAGTTCAAAGTTAAAAAACTACCCAATTTCACTATAAAAAACCATTGCAAGAGTTCCTAGTAAAAAATTCAACAACTTCACTATAAAAAGCATAACAAAAGTTCCATTTGAAAAAACTCACCAATTTCACTATAAAGACCATTACAATAGTTCAAAGTTGAAAAACTCACCAATTTCAATAAATAGGCCATAAGAAAAGTTCAAGTGAAAAAAAATCACCAATTTAACCATAAAAACCATTACAAAAGTAGAAAGTTAAGAAACTCACCAATTTCACTATTAAAACCATTAAAAAAAATTCCAGTAAAAAAACTCAGGAATTTCACTATAAAGACCATAACAAAAGTTCGATGTTGAAAAAATCCCAAATATCACCATATGAAACATTACAAAAGTTCCAAGTCGAAAAACTCATCAATTTCTCCCTAAAAACCTGTACAAAAGTTAAAAGTGAAAAAACTCACCAATGTCACTATAAAGACCATAAATAAAAGTTCAAAGTGAAAAAAAAAACTCCCCAATTTCACTATAAAAACCTTTACAAAATTTCCTCGTCAAAAGTTCAACAATTTCACTATAAAAGCCATAACAAAAAATCCATTTGAGAAAACTCACCAATTTCAGTATAAAGACCATTGCAAAAGTTAAAAGTTAAAAAACGCACAAATTTCAATATAAAGGCCACAAGAAAAGTTCCAACTGAAAAAAATCATCAATTTCACCACAAAAACCAACACAAAAGTACAAAGTTTAAAAAACTCTCCAACTTCGCTATAAAAACCATTACAAAAGTTCCTAGTAAAAAATTCAACAATTTCACTATAAAAACCATAACAAAAGTTCCACTTGAAAAAACTGACCAATTCCAGATTGATGACCATTAAAAAATTTCAAAGTTAAAAAACTCACAAGTTTCAATATAAAGACCATAAGAAAAGTTCCAAGTGAAAAAAATCACCAATTTCACCACAAAAACCATTACAAATGCTCAAAGTTAAAAAAAACTCCGCAATTTCACTACAAAACCATTACAATAGTTCCTAGTAAAAAAATTCAACAGTTTCACTATAAAAACCATAACAAAAGTTGCATTTGAAAAAGCTCACAAATTTCAATATAAAGACCATTATAAAAGTTCAAAGTTAAAAAACTCACTAATTTCAATATAATGACCATAAGAAAAGTTCCATGTGTAAAGATCACCAATTTCCCCATAAAAACAATTACTAAAGTTCAAAGGTAAAAAAGTAACCAATTTCACTATAAAAACCATAACAAAAATTACAATTAAAAAAAGTTGGGAATTTCACTATAAAGGCCATAACAAAAGTTCAAAGTTAAAAAATTTCTCAATATCACTATATAAACCATTACCAAAGTTCCAAGTCAATAAACTCATAAATTTCACCATAAAAACAAATACAAAAGTTCAAAGTTAAAAAATTCAACAATTTCACTATAAAGACCATAAAAAAGTTCAAAGTTAAAAAACTACCCAATTTCACTATAAAAAACCATTGCAAGAGTTCCTAGTAAAAAATTCAACAACTTCACTATAAAAAGCATAACAAAAGTTCCATTTGAAAAAACTCACCAATTTCACTATAAAGACCATTACAATAGTTCAAAGTTAAAAAACTCACCAATTTCAATAAATAGGCCATAAGAAAAGTTCAAGTGAAAAAAAATCACCAATTTAACCATAAAAACCATTACAAAAGTAGAAAGTTAAGAAACTCACCAATTTCACTATTAAAACCATTAAAAAAAATTCCAGTAAAAAAACTCAGGAATTTCACTATAAAGACCATAACAAAAGTTCGATGTTGAAAAAATCCCAAATATCACCATATGAAACATTACAAAAGTTCCAAGTCGAAAAACTCATCAATTTCTCCCTAAAAACCAGTACAAAAGTTAAAAGTGAAAAAAGCCACCAATGTCACTATAAAGACCATAAATAAAAGTTCAAAGTGAAAAAAAAAACTCCCCAATTTCACTATAAAAACCTTTACAAAATTTCCTCGTCAAAAGTTCAACAATTTCACTATAAAAGCCATAACAAAAAATCCATTTGAGAAAACTCACCAATTTCAGTATAAAGACCATTGCAAAAGTTAAAAGTTAAAAAACGTACAAATTTCAATATAAAGGCCATAAGAAAAGTTCCAACTGAAAAAAATCATCAATTTCACCACAAAAACCAACACAAAAGTACAAAGTTTAAAAAACTCTCCAACTTCGCTATAAAAACCATTACAAAAGTTCCTAGTAAAAAATTCAACAATTTCACTATAAAAACCATAACAAAAGTTCCACTTGAAAAAACTGACCAATTCCAGATTGATGACCATTAAAAAATTTCAAAGTTAAAAAACTCACAAGTTTCAATATAAAGACCATAAGAAAAGTTCCAAGTGAAAAAAATCACCAATTTCACCACAAAAACCATTACAAATGCTCAAAGTTAAAAAAAACTCCGCAATTTCACTACAAAACCATTACAATAGTTCCTAGTAAAAAAATTCAACAGTTTCACTATAAAAACCATAACAAAAGTTGCATTTGAAAAAGCTCACAAATTTCAATATAAAGACCATTATAAAAGTTCAAAGTTAAAAAACTCACTAATTTCAATATAATGACCATAAGAAAAGTTCCATGTGTAAAGATCACCAATTTCCCCATAAAAACAATTACTAAAGTTCAAAGGTAAAAAAGTAACCAATTTCACTATAAAAACCATAACAAAAATTACAATTAAAAAAAGTTGGGAATTTCACTATAAAGGCCATAACAAAAGTTCAAAGTTAAAAAATTTCTCAATATCACTATATAAACCATTACCAAAGTTCCAAGTCAATAAACTCATAAATTTCACCATAAAAACAAATACAAAAGTTCAAAGTTAAAAAATTCAACAATTTCACTATAAAGACCATAAAAAAGTTCAAAGTTAAAAAACTACCCAATTTCACTATAAAAAACCATTGCAAGAGTTCCTAGTAAAAAATTCAACAACTTCACTATAAAAAGCATAACAAAAGTTCCATTTGAAAAAACTCACCAATTTCACTATAAAGACCATTACAATAGTTCAAAGTTAAAAAACTCACCAATTTCAATAAATAGGCCATAAGAAAAGTTCAAGTGAAAAAAAATCACCAATTTAACCATAAAAACCATTACAAAAGTAGAAAGTTAAGAAACTCACCAATTTCACTATTAAAACCATTAAAAAAAATTCCAGTAAAAAAACTCAGGAATTTCACTATAAAGACCATAACAAAAGTTCGATGTTGAAAAAATCCCAAATATCACCATATGAAACATTACAAAAGTTCCAAGTCGAAAAACTCATCAATTTCTCCCTAAAAACCAGTACAAAAGTTAAAAGTGAAAAAAGTCACCAATGTCACTATAAAGACCATAAATAAAAGTTCAAAGTGAAAAAAAAACTCCCCAATTTCACTATAAAAACCTTTACAAAATTTCCTCGTCAAAAGTTCAACAATTTCACTATAAAAGCCATAACAAAAAATCCATTTGAGAAAACTCACCAATTTCAGTATAAAGACCATTGCAAAAGTTAAAAGTTAAAAAACGCACAAATTTCAATATAAAGGCCACAAGAAAAGTTCCAACTGAAAAAAATCATCAATTTCACCACAAAAACCAACACAAAAGTACAAAGTTTAAAAAACTCTTCAACTTCGCTATAAAAACCATTACAAAAGTTCCTAGTAAAAAATTCAACAATTTCACTATAAAAACCATAACAAAAGTTCCACTTGAAAAAACTGACCAATTCCAGATTGATGACCATTAAAAAATTTCAAAGTTAAAAAACTCACAAGTTTCAATATAAAGACCATAAGAAAAGTTCCAAGTGAAAAAAATCACCAATTTCACCACAAAAACCATTACAAATGTTCAAAGTTAAAAAAAACTCCGCAATTTCACTACAAAACCATTACAATAGTTCCTAGTAAAAAAATTCAACAGTTTCACTATAAAAACCATAACAAAAGTTGCATTTGAAAAAGCTCACAAATTTCAATATAAAGACCATTATAAAAGTTCAAAGTTAAAAAACTCACTAATTTCAATATAATGACCATAAGAAAAGTTCCATGTGTAAAGATCACCAATTTCCCCATAAAAACAATTACTAAAGTTCAAAGGTAAAAAAGTAACCAATTTCACTATAAAAACCATAACAAAAATTACAATTAAAAAAAGTTGGGAATTTCACTATAAAGACCATAACAAAAGTTCAAAGTTAAAAAATTTCTCAATATCACTATATAAACCATTACCAAAGTTCCAAGTCAATAAACTCATAAATTTCACCATAAAAACAAATATAAAAGTTCAAAGTTAAAAAATTCAACAATTTCACTCTAAAGACCATAAAAAAGTTCAAAGTTAAAAAACTACCCAATTTCACTATAAAAAACCATTGCAAGAGTTCCTAGTAAAAAATTCAACAACTTCACTATAAAAAGCATAACAAAAGTTCCATTTGAAAAAACTCACCAATTTCACTATAAAGACCATTACAATAGTTCAAAGTTAAAAAACTCACCAATTTCAATAAATAGGCCATAAGAAAAGTTCAAGTGAAAAAATATCACCAATTTAACCATAAAAACCATTACAAAAGTAGAAAGTTAAGAAACTCACCAATTTCACTATTAAAACCATTAAAAAAATCCAGTAAAAAAACTCAGGAATTTCACTATAAAGACCATAACAAAAGTTCGATGTTGAAAAAATCCCAAATATCACCATATGAAACATTACAAAAGTTCCAAGTCGAAAAACTCATCAATTTCTCCCTAAAAACCAGTACAAAAGTTAAAAGTGAAAAAAGTCACCAATGTCACTATAAAGACCATAAATAAAAGTTCAAAGTGAAAAAAAAACTCCCCAATTTCACTATAAAAACCTTTACAAAATTTCCTCGTCAAAAGTTCAACAATTTCACTATAAAAGCCATAACAAAAAATACATTTGAGAAAACTCACCAATTTCAGTATAAAGACCATTGCAAAAGTTAAAAGTTAAAAAACGCACAAATTTCAATATAAAGGCCACAAGAAAAGTTCCAACTGAAAAAAATCATCAATTTCACCACAAAAACCAACACAAAAGTACAAAGTTTAAAAAACTCTTCAACTTCGCTATAAAAACCATTACAAAAGTTCCTAGTAAAAAATTCAACAATTTCACTATAAAAACCATAACAAAAGTTCCACTTGAAAAAACTGACCAATTCCAGATTGATGACCATTAAAAAATTTCAAAGTTAAAAAACTCACAAGTTTCAATATAAAGACCATAAGAAAAGTTCCAAGTGAAAAAAATCACCAATTTCACCACAAAAACCATTACAAATGTTCAAAGTTAAAAAAAACTCCGCAATTTCACTACAAAACCATTACAATAGTTCCTAGTAAAAAAATTCAACAGTTTCACTATAAAAACCATAACAAAAGTTGCATTTGAAAAAGCTCACAAATTTCAATATAAAGACCATTATAAAAGTTCAAAGTTAAAAAACTCACTAATTTCAATATAATGACCATAAGAAAAGTTCCATGTGTAAAGATCACCAATTTCCCCATAAAAACAATTACTAAAGTTCAAAGGTAAAAAAGTAACCAATTTCACTATAAAAACCATAACAAAAATTACAATTAAAAAAAGTTGGGAATTTCACTATAAAGGCCATAACAAAAGTTCAAAGTTAAAAAATTTCTCAATATCACTATATAAACCATTACCAAAGTTCCAAGTCAATAAACTCATAAATTTCACCATAAAAACAAATACAAAAGTTCAAAGTTAAAAAATTCAACAATTTCACTATAAAGACCATAAAAAAGTTCAAAGTTAAAAAACTACCCAATTTCACTATAAAAAACCATTGCAAGAGTTCCTAGTAAAAAATTCAACAACTTCACTATAAAAAGCATAACAAAAGTTCCATTTGAAAAAACTCACCAATTTCACTATAAAGACCATTACAATAGTTCAAAGTTAAAAAACTCACCAATTTCAATAAATAGGCCATAAGAAAAGTTCAAGTGAAAAAAAATCACCAATTTAACCATAAAAACCATTACAAAAGTAGAAAGTTAAGAAACTCACCAATTTCACTATTAAAACCATTAAAAAAAATTCCAGTAAAAAAACTCAGGAATTTCACTATAAAGACCATAACAAAAGTTCGATGTTGAAAAAATCCCAAATATCACCATATGAAACATTACAAAAGTTCCAAGTCGAAAAACTCATCAATTTCTCCCTAAAAACCAGTACAAAAGTTAAAAGTGAAAAAAGTCACCAATGTCACTATAAAGACCATAAATAAAAGTTCAAAGTGAAAAAAAAACTCCCCAATTTCACTATAAAAACCTTTACAAAATTTCCTCGTCAAAAGTTCAACAATTTCACTATAAAAGCCATAACAAAAAATCCATTTGAGAAAACTCACCAATTTCAGTATAAAGACCATTGCAAAAGTTAAAAGTTAAAAAACGCACAAATTTCAATATAAAGGCCACAAGAAAAGTTCCAACTGAAAAAAATCATCAATTTCACCACAAAAACCAACACAAAAGTACAAAGTTTAAAAAACTCTTCAACTTCGCTATAAAAACCATTACAAAAGTTCCTAGTAAAAAATTCAACAATTTCACTATAAAAACCATAACAAAAGTTCCACTTGAAAAAACTGACCAATTCCAGATTGATGACCATTAAAAAATTTCAAAGTTAAAAAACTCACAAGTTTCAATATAAAGACCATAAGAAAAGTTCCAAGTGAAAAAAATCACCAATTTCACCACAAAAACCATTACAAATGTTCAAAGTTAAAAAAAACTCCGCAATTTCACTACAAAACCATTACAATAGTTCCTAGTAAAAAAATTCAACAGTTTCACTATAAAAACCATAACAAAAGTTGCATTTGAAAAAGCTCACAAATTTCAATATAAAGACCATTATAAAAGTTCAAAGTTAAAAAACTCACTAATTTCAATATAATGACCATAAGAAAAGTTCCATGTGTAAAGATCACCAATTTCCCCATAAAAACAATTACTAAAGTTCAAAGGTAAAAAAGTAACCAATTTCACTATAAAAACCATAACAAAAATTACAATTAAAAAAAGTTGGGAATTTCACTATAAAGACCATAACAAAAGTTCAAAGTTAAAAAATTTCTCAATATCACTATATAAACCATTACCAAAGTTCCAAGTCAATAAACTCATAAATTTCACCATAAAAACAAATATAAAAGTTCAAAGTTAAAAAATTCAACAATTTCACTCTAAAGACCATAAAAAAGTTCAAAGTTAAAAAACTACCCAATTTCACTATAAAAAACCATTGCAAGAGTTCCTAGTAAAAAATTCAACAACTTCACTATAAAAAGCATAACAAAAGTTCCATTTGAAAAAACTCACCAATTTCACTATAAAGACCATTACAATAGTTCAAAGTTAAAAAACTCACCAATTTCAATAAATAGGCCATAAGAAAAGTTCAAGTGAAAAAATATCACCAATTTAACCATAAAAACCATTACAAAAGTAGAAAGTTAAGAAACTCACCAATTTCACTATTAAAACCATTAAAAAAATCCAGTAAAAAAACTCAGGAATTTCACTATAAAGACCATAACAAAAGTTCGATGTTGAAAAAATCCCAAATATCACCATATGAAACATTACAAAAGTTCCAAGTCGAAAAACTCATCAATTTCTCCCTAAAAACCAGTACAAAAGTTAAAAGTGAAAAAAGTCACCAATGTCACTATAAAGACCATAAATAAAAGTTCAAAGTGAAAAAAAAACTCCCCAATTTCACTATAAAAACCTTTACAAAATTTCCTCGTCAAAAGTTCAACAATTTCACTATAAAAGCCATAACAAAAAATACATTTGAGAAAACTCACCAATTTCAGTATAAAGACCATTGCAAAAGTTAAAAGTTAAAAAACGCACAAATTTCAATATAAAGGCCACAAGAAAAGTTCCAACTGAAAAAAATCATCAATTTCACCACAAAAACCAACACAAAAGTACAAAGTTTAAAAAACTCTTCAACTTCGCTATAAAAACCATTACAAAAGTTCCTAGTAAAAAATTCAACAATTTCACTATAAAAACCATAACAAAAGTTCCACTTGAAAAAACTGACCAATTCCAGATTGATGACCATTAAAAAATTTCAAAGTTAAAAAACTCACAAGTTTCAATATAAAGACCATAAGAAAAGTTCCAAGTGAAAAAAATCACCAATTTCACCACAAAAACCATTACAAATGTTCAAAGTTAAAAAAAACTCCGCAATTTCACTACAAAACCATTACAATAGTTCCTAGTAAAAAAATTCAACAGTTTCACTATAAAAACCATAACAAAAGTTGCATTTGAAAAAGCTCACAAATTTCAATATAAAGACCATTATAAAAGTTCAAAGTTAAAAAACTCACTAATTTCAATATAATGACCATAAGAAAAGTTCCATGTGTAAAGATCACCAATTTCCCCATAAAAACAATTACTAAAGTTCAAAGGTAAAAAAGTAACCAATTTCACTATAAAAACCATAACAAAAATTACAATTAAAAAAAGTTGGGAATTTCACTATAAAGACCATAACAAAAGTTCAAAGTTAAAAAATTTCTCAATATCACTATATAAACCATTACCAAAGTTCCAAGTCAATAAACTCATAAATTTCACCATAAAAACAAATATAAAAGTTCAAAGTTAAAAAATTCAACAATTTCACTCTAAAGACCATAAAAAAGTTCAAAGTTAAAAAACTACCCAATTTCACTATAAAAAACCATTGCAAGAGTTCCTAGTAAAAAATTCAACAACTTCACTATAAAAAGCATAACAAAAGTTCCATTTG
This sequence comes from Lathyrus sativus, assembly GCA_963859935.3. Lineage (NCBI taxonomy): Eukaryota > Viridiplantae > Streptophyta > Magnoliopsida > Fabales > Fabaceae > Lathyrus > Lathyrus sativus. Next base: position 6,478 of record CAWUDS030000511.1, on the reverse strand, counting down.
AAAAAACTCACCAATTTCACTATAAAGACCATTACAATAGTTCAAAGTTAAAAAACTCACCAATTTCAATAAATAGGCCATAAGAAAAGTTCAAGTGAAAAAATATCACCAATTTAACCATAAAAACCATTACAAAAGTAGAAAGTTAAGAAACTCACCAATTTCACTATTAAAACCATTAAAAAAATCCAGTAAAAAAACTCAGGAATTTCACTATAAAGACCATAACAAAAGTTCGATGTTGAAAAAATCCCAAATATCACCATATGAAACATTACAAAAGTTCCAAGTCGAAAAACTCATCAATTTCTCCCTAAAAACCAGTACAAAAGTTAAAAGTGAAAAAAGTCACCAATGTCACTATAAAGACCATAAATAAAAGTTCAAAGTGAAAAAAAAACTCCCCAATTTCACTATAAAAACCTTTACAAAATTTCCTCGTCAAAAGTTCAACAATTTCACTATAAAAGCCATAACAAAAAATACATTTGAGAAAACTCACCAATTTCAGTATAAAGACCATTGCAAAAGTTAAAAGTTAAAAAACGCACAAATTTCAATATAAAGGCCACAAGAAAAGTTCCAACTGAACAAAATCATCAATTTCACCACAAAAACCAACACAAAAGTACAAAGTTTAAAAAACTCTCCAACTTCGCTATAAAAACCATTACAAAAGTTCCTAGTAAAAAATTCAACAATTTCACTATAAAAACCATAACAAAAGTTCCACTTGAAAAAACTGACCAATTCCAGATTGATGACCATTAAAAAATTTCAAAGTTAAAAAACTCACAAGTTTCAATATAAAGACCATAAGAAAAGTTCCAAGTGAAAAAAATCACCAATTTCACCACAAAAACCATTACAAATGTTCAAAGTTAAAAAAAACTCCGCAATTTCACTACAAAACCATTACAATAGTTCCTAGTAAAAAAATTCAACAGTTTCACTATAAAAACCATAACAAAAGTTGCATTTGAAAAAGCTCACAAATTTCAATATAAAGACCATTATAAAAGTTCAAAGTTAAAAAACTCACTAATTTCAATATAATGACCATAAGAAAAGTTCCATGTGCAAAGATCACCAATTTCCCCATAAAAACAATTACTAAAGTTCAAAGGTAAAAAAGTAACCAATTTCACTATAAAAACCATAACAAAAATTACAATTAAAAAAAGTTGGGAATTTCACTATAAAGACCATAACAAAAGTTCAAAGTTAAAAAATTTCTCAATATCACTATATAAACCATTACCAAAGTTCCAAGTCAATAAACTCATAAATTTCACCATAAAAACAAATATAAAAGTTCAAAGTTAAAAAATTCAACAATTTCACTATAAAGACCATAAAAAAGTTCAAAGTTAAAAAACTACCCAATTTCACTATAAAAAACCATTGCAAGAGTTCCTAGTAAAAAATTCAACAACTTCACTATAAAAAGCATAACAAAAGTTCCATTTGAAAAAACTCACCAATTTCACTATAAAGACCATTACAATAGTTCAAAGTTAAAAAACTCACCAATTTCAATAAATAGGCCATAAGAAAAGTTCAAGTGAAAAAAAATCACCAATTTAACCATAAAAACCATTACAAAAGTAGAAAGTTAAGAAACTCACCAATTTCACTATTAAAACCATTAAAAAAAATTCCAGTAAAAAAACTTAGGAATTTCACTATAAAGACCATAACAAAAGTTCGATGTTGAAAAAATCCCAAATATCACCATATGAAACATTACAAAAGTTCCAAGTCGAAAAACTCATCAATTTCTCCCTAAAAACCAGTACAAAAGTTAAAAGTGAAAAAACTCACCAATGTCACTATAAAGACCATAAATAAAAGTTCAAAGTTAAAAAAAAACTCCCCAATTTCACTATAAAAACCTTTACAAAATTTCCTCGTCAAAAGTTCAACAATTTCACTATAAAAGCCATAACAAAAAATACATTTGAGAAAACTCACCAATTTCAATATAAAGACCATTGCAAAAGTTAAAAGTTAAAAAACGCACAAATTTCAATATAAAGGCCACAAGAAAAGTTCCAACTGAAAAAAATCATCAATTTCCCCACAAAAACCAACACAAAAGTACAAAGTTTAAAAAACTCTCCAACTTCGCTATAAAAACCATTACAAAAGTTCCTAGTAAAAAATTCAACAATTTCACTATAAAAACCATAACAAAAGTTCCACTTGAAAAAACTGACCAATTCCAGATTGATGACCATTAAAAAATTTCAAAGTTAAAAAACTCACAAGTTTCAATATAAAGACCATAAGAAAAGTTCCAAGTGAAAAAAATCACCAATTTCACCACAAAAACCATTACAAATGTTCAAAGTTAAAAAAAACTCCGCAATTTCACTACAAAACCATTACAATAGTTCCTAGTAAAAAAATTCAACAGTTTCACTATAAAAACCATAACAAAAGTTGCATTTGAAAAAGCTCACAAATTTCAATATAAAGACCATTATAAAAGTTCAAAGTTAAAAAACTCACTAATTTCAATATAATGACCATAAGAAAAGTTCCATGTGTAAAGATCACCAATTTCCCCATAAAAACAATTACTAAAGTTCAAAGGTAAAAAAGTAACCAATTTCACTATAAAAACCATAACAAAAATTACAATTAAAAAAAGTTGGGAATTTCACTATAAAGACCATAACAAAAGTTCAAAGTTAAAAAATTTCTCAATATCACTATATAAACCATTACCAAAGTTCCAAGTCAATAAACTCATAAATTTCACCATAAAAACAAATATAAAAGTTCAAAGTTAAAAAATTCAACAATTTCACTATAAAGACCATAAAAAAGTTCAAAGTTAAAAAACTACCCAATTTCACTATAAAAAACCATTGCAAGAGTTCCTAGTAAAAAATTCAACAACTTCACTATAAAAAGCATAACAAAAGTTCCATTTGAAAAAACTCACCAATTTAACTATAAAGACCATTACAATAGTTCAAAGTTAAAAAACTCACCAATTTCAATAAATAGGCCATAAGAAAAGTTCAAGTGAAAAAAAATCACCAATTTAACCATAAAAACCATTACAAAAGTAGAAAGTTAAGAAACTCACCAATTTCACTATTAAAACCATTAAAAAAAATTCCAGTAAAAAAACTCAGGAATTTCACTATAAAGACCATAACAAAAGTTCGATGTTGAAAAAATCCCAAATATCACCATATGAAACATTACAAAAGTTCCAAGTCGAAAAAATCATCAATTTCTCCCTAAAAACCAGTACAAAAGTTAAAAGTGAAAAAACTCACCAATGTCACTATAAAGACCATAAATAAAAGTTCAAAGTGAAAAAAAAACTCCCCAATTTCACTATAAAAACCTTTACAAAATTTCCTCGTCAAAAGTTCAACAATTTCACTATAAAAGCCATAACAAAAAATCCATTTGAGAAAACTCACCAATTTCAGTATAAAGACCATTGCAAAAGTTAAAAGTTAAAAAACGCACAAATTTCAATATAAAGGCCACAAGAAAAGTTCCAACTGAAAAAAATCATCAATTTTGCCACAAAAACCAACACAAAAGTACAAAGTTTAAAAAACTCTCCAACTTCGCTATAAAAACCATTACAAAAGTTCCTAGTAAAAAATTCAACAATTTCACTATAAAACCATAACAAAAGTTCCACTTGAAAAAACTGACCAATTCCAGATTGATGACCATTAAAAAATTTCAAAGTTAAAAAACTCACAAGTTTCAATATAAAGACCATAAGAAAAGTTCCAAGTGAAAAAAATCACCAATTTCACCACAAAAACCATTACAAATGTTCAAAGTTAAAAAAAACTCCGCAATTTCACTACAAAACCATTACAATAGTTCCTAGTAAAAAAATTCAACAGTTTCACTATAAAAACCATAACAAAAGTTGCATTTGAAAAAGCTCACAAATTTCAATATAAAGACCATTATAAAAGTTCAAAGTTAAAAAACTCACTAATTTCAATATAATGACCATAAGAAAAGTTCCATGTGTAAAGATCACCAATTTCCCCATAAAAACAATTACTAAAGTTCAAAGGTAAAAAAGTAACCAATTTCACTATAAAAACCATAACAAAAATTACAATTAAAAAAAGTTGGGAATTTCACTATAAAGACCATAACAAAAGTTCAAAGTTAAAAAATTTCTCAATATCACTATATAAACCATTACCAAAGTTCCAAGTCAATAAACTCATAAATTTCACCATAAAAACAAATATAAAAGTTCAAAGTTAAAAAATTCAACAATTTCACTATAAAGACCATAAAAAAGTTCAAAGTTAAAAAACTACCCAATTTCACTATAAAAAACCATTGCAAGAGTTCCTAGTAAAAAATTCAACAACTTCACTATAAAAAGCATAACAAAAGTTCCATTTGAAAAAACTCACCAATTTCACTATAAAGACCATTACAATAGTTCAAAGTTAAAAAACTCACCAATTTCAATAAATAGGCCATAAGAAAAGTTCAAGTGAAAAAAAATCACCAATTTAACCATAAAAACCATTACAAAAGTAGAAAGTTAAGAAACTCACCAATTTCACTATTAAAACCATTAAAAAAAATTCCAGTAAAAAAACTCAGGAATTTCACTATAAAGACCATAACAAAAGTTCGATGTTGAAAAAATCCCAAATATCGCCATATGAAACATTACAAAAGTTCCAAGTCGAAAAACTCATCAATTTCTCCCTAAAAACCAGTACAAAAGTTAAAAGTGAAAAAACTCACCAATGTCACTATAAAGACCATAAATAAAAGTTCAAAGTGAAAAAAAAACTCCCCAATTTCACTATAAAAACCTTTACAAAATTTCCTCGTCAAAAGTTCAACAATTTCACTATAAAAGCCATAACAAAAAATCCATTTGAGAAAACTCACCAATTTCAGTATAAAGACCATTGCAAAAGTTAAAAGTTAAAAAACGCACAAATTTCAATATAAAGGCCACAAGAAAAGTTCCAACTGAAAAAAATCATCAATTTCCCCACAAAAACCAACACAAAAGTACAAAGTTTAAAAAACTCTCCAACTTCGCTATAAAAACCATTACAAAAGTTCCTAGTAAAAAATTCAACAATTTCACTATAAAAACCATAACAAAAGTTCCACTTGAAAAAACTGACCAATTCCAGATTGATGACCATTAAAAAATTTCAAAGTTAAAAAACTCACAAGTTTCAATATAAAGACCATAAGAAAAGTTCCAAGTGAAAAAAATCACCAATTTCACCACAAAAACCATTACAAATGTTCAAAGTTAAAAAAAACTCCGCAATTTCACTACAAAACCATTACAATAGTTCCTAGTAAAAAAATTCAACAGTTTCACTATAAAAACCATAACAAAAGTTGCATTTGAAAAAGCTCATAAATTTCAATATAAAGACCATTATAAAAGTTCAAAGTTAAAAAACTCACTAATTTCAATATAATGACCATAAGAAAAGTTCCATGTGTAAAGATCACCAATTTCCCCATAAAAACAATTACTAAAGTTAAAAGGTAAAAAAGTAACCAATTTCACTATAAAAACCATAACAAAAATTACAATTAAAAAAAGTTGGGAATTTCACTATAAAGACCATAACAAAAGTTCAAAGTTAAAAAATTTCTCAATATCACTATATAAACCATTACCAAAGTTCCAAGTCAATAAACTCATAAATTTCACCATAAAAACAAATATAAAAGTTCAAAGTTAAAAAATTCAACAATTTCACTATAAAGACCATAAAAAAGTTCAAAGTTAAAAAACTACCCAATTTCACTATAAAAAACCATTGCAAGAGTTCCTAGTAAAAAATTCAACAACTTCACTATAAAAAGCATAACAAAAGTTCCATTTGAAAAAACTCACCAATTTCACTATAAAGACCATTACAATAGTTCAAAGTTAAAAAACTCACCAATTTCAATAAATAGGCCATAAGAAAAGTTCAAGTGAAAAAAAATCACCAATTTAACCATAAAAACCATTACAAAAGTAGAAAGTTAAGAAACTCACCAATTTCACTATTAAAACCATTAAAAAAAATTCCAGTAAAAAAACTCAGGAATTTCACTATAAAGACCATAACAAAAGTTCGATGTTGAAAAAATCCCAAATATCGCCATATGAAACATTACAAAAGTTCCAAGTCGAAAAACTCATCAATTTCTCCCTAAAAACCAGTACAAAAGTTAAAAGTGAAAAAACTCACCAATGTCACTATAAAGACCATAAATAAAAGTTCAAAGTGAAAAAAAAACTCCCCAATTTCACTATAAAAACCTTTACAAAATTTCCTCGTCAAAAGTTCAACAATTTCACTATAAAAGCCATAACAAAAAATCCATTTGAGAAAACTCACCAATTTCAGTATAAAGACCATTGCAAAAGTTAAAAGTTAAAAAACGCACAAATTTCAATATAAAGGCCACAAGAAAAGTTCCAACTGAA
>CAWUDS030000510.1:37500-42081 GCA_963859935.3 Lathyrus sativus | reverse complement strand
GATTTTATTCATTTTTCGATGGATTTATGGAGACATCATTGAGAAATTGAATTCGTATGACTCCCACAATGTGTGTGGACGTTTATTTTATTTATCTATAAATATTGTTCACATATCAGATAGATATGTTACGAGAAATATTAGGATAAATAGAACAAAAATCTAGATTTTCAATCGAGGCGAGGATACATACGTATTCTCAATATACTGAAACGGCTTCCATTATGTGTATCAAACCAATAGCGGTTCATACAAGCTAAATCTTCGAATCGATAATTTGGCCAAAGAAAGAATTTTAAATTCCTTAGTTTTTTTGTATCGCTATCAAGATCTTTCTTTTTAGTCAAAACTTCAGAAGAATTCGTTTTTTCTTTATCAGTTATTGTGTTTCTATCCATCGTCTTCCGATTCTTCCTATGGTTCAAACAAGTTAGAATTCGCAATTCTCTACGGCGTCTAGGGGAGAAAATATTTTCAGGAACAAGTAAATCATAATGATTTTTATCTTTATTTATAATTTGGCGTTTGTGCTTCAATGATACGCTTATGGTTTGATATAGAAATGATTGTTCGTAGTTTTTTTTGTAAGAACAACGAATGGGTTCTAAACAAAAAACTAGGTTGTCCTGCACTTCCTCAATATCCCTGCTGTAAAAAAAACAAGGATCATCACTGACTATACGCACAAAAGTTTCCAGATCTAGTTCTCCCCTCCTTATAGTAGACAACAAAATTTGTTTTGGTTGTTTCGTTTGCTTCAGGAGATTTAGTACGCCGACAATGTTCGCGTAGCTGTCGCCGTAGTACGTAAACTCCGCACAGCGTAAATAATAACCCACATATCTATCTATTAAGAAATTCTGTTCTGCAGCCATATCCTTCCTGTATTTAGGGCTATTTGCATTATAACGATGCTTGGGCTTATAATACCTTTCGAGATATGATTTTAGATTGCTGTGAATCGCGTATTCGTTCTTTTCTAACTGTAATTCCAGTTGATCAGTAATGTTCTTCTGACTATAAAACGGCATAAACAAGAAATTTAGTGGTAAGATCCACGGATTCTTCTTATATGCATCTATTTTTGATTTTGACAAAAAACCAAAACTCGGAGTCAATAATTTGTCATTCGTTATGGAATATTCTTTTTTCTTTTTCCATTCATTGCTATCCTTCTTATTTTGGTCCTTCTCCTTCTTTTTTCATTCATTCCCATCCTTCTTTCTCTCCAACGAAAATACTTTCTATCCGGCTTATTTTCATCATCTTCCGCTATATAATTTTGGATAAAGCTATCGCCCATTAGATCAAATACTTCTTTTATATTTTTAGGTGTGTTATAACTAGGTGATGTATATCTATAAATAGAAGGTTGATTCTTATCTACATAATTTAGATATTGATAGGCAAAAAGATCATATCCATATTGTTTTTTTATTTTTTTTTTATTTTTTAATAAGTCTACTTGTTCTAATAAGTCTACTTCTTCTAATAAGTCTACTTTTCGTTTTTTGGAAACAATTAATTGAGTTTTTTCCGATGAATCATAGTCAAGTAAATCTTTATTTTGAGCCACGCGATGTTCATGGATTGTATTCCTCCACTTTTGTGGTGCTAATCTCGACCATGTGCTCTCAGGTAAAGCATATTGATAATGAATCTTTAACCAATTTGTCCATTGATTCATTATAGAATCGGGACGGTTCTTATGGCTTAATTTGGAATTGAATCTTTCTCCTTGTATTTTTAAAAAATAATCCTTTATTTCATTCGGAAGAAAAAAAGATTTTCCAGGTGATTCAAAAATAGATCTTAACCTATATTTATATCCATTACAAACTTGCATTTGTGATAATTGAAACAATACATAGGCTTGTGACAAAGAAGATACATCACAAGAATTCTGTGAATACATATCCGTCCTATTCCGACGTTTTTGTTTGTCTACAACCGACATAAATGGAATTATACTTTGATTTATTCTATCAATATATTCTTCATTTTTTTTTTTCGTGTAAATGAATTTTTTTACAAATTTCTTTGTTGATTCCAATAAATCACGAGTTAATTTAATAGAATTATTAATAAAATTAAGAGAACGTTGTACAATGCTCGAAGTAAGGAAATGTTCTACATATTGAATAGTCAATCCTATAATATAGTTAATATTAAAGATATCCATGTTATCGATATGCGTGTATAGCCTTTCCATGAAAATTTGGAAAAAACAATAGGATTTACGGATTAATCGAACGTTTCTTCTTTTGAATATTTTCCAACTATTTTTGAGTAATTCTAATGTTGTAGGATTAGTTATAACCCTTTCTTTTCTCAATTTTTCCATTTCTTTTAAGATTTGATTTCTTTTCGCATTTAAACGATTTATCCTTCTTTCTGTGATTTTTATCCTTCTTTCTGTGGATGTGGATGTGGATGGACTAATAGTTGCATTACTCGTACTGATTGGTGAATTTTTTTCAATTTCTATTTCGTTGAATTCTTTTAACAGGATTCGAGACTCTTCTTTTGCTTCATTCTCCCATTTTTTCAAACATTTTTTCAAATCTTTTTTCAATTTTTTTGTTATTTGTTTTAAAATGGGACCCAAAAATGCAAATGGGTTTGGTACATGCACCTGAGGGTACGATTCGAGTACTGTTCCAAAAGCTGTTAAAAACCATAAGTGGGTTGCAGAGATTCTTTTTTCATCTCCAGCGGATATTTTTTCACTGTATTGTTTTTTTTCAGTAGATAGTACCTTAGGTTTCTCGTGCCAAGCTTTCAGAACAAAAGGGAATAAGACCCTTATCTGAAGACCGGCGTCGAGCCAGTTGTATGGCAATGCGTTGTTATATACTGGAGTGCCCCGATAGGTGCAGTTAATATGGGTTTCTTTTTGCCAATCCCCAAAATCTTCTGACCATTCTGGATCTTGAAATAATAATATACGAATGATATTTTTCGTTATTATCAACGACGGTAATAGAATATATTTTCGAAACCTGGACATAAATAACAATACGAAATTTCTGATTACTAGACCATATAGAATGCTCTCCCAGGCTTCTTCGACTCTTCGAAGTGTCTCAACAGCCTCGTCTTCGGCGTCCTGTTCCATTCTCATTCTTTGCTCGTTCTCTTTTTTTGCCTTTTTTAACCTCAAAAATGATACATTATCAGGATCGGGTTTCCTGAAATATAGGGTCAAATAGTCCCACATGTCCTCCAAAACATCAAACAAAAAGGAATTGCTTTTGTTGATCATATCCAAAAAAAGGGGGGAATGGACATTCCCATTTGCTTGAAAGAGTCTCGAAATAACTGTTTTACGCCTTTGAGGGCGCCAAGATCCTCGAATAAGATCTCTGTTAAAATCTGCGCCGGGTACATAACAAGCTACAGAGAATTCGTTACGGCGGTCCTCTGCCTCCTTATATTGATGCGCAAAAGAATTATTTTGAATACGAGGACCCAATGAGCTTGATTCCATATTAAAAATAACTACATATTCAGCGTTTGGGGAACGAATATGATGTTCTTGTTTATAGCCCGGTTCCAGCATGTACTCCGTCTCGTCCAGTAATTCGTAGTTCCATCGAGGAACTTCTTTACTTATTTCCTTGATTTCACTACATAGTTTTCTATTAAAAATTGTTTTATGATTGAAAGGATTAGTCCGAATTGCATCAAATAAGAAGTTTCTTTTTATTTTTTTTTCTTTGGAATAGATTTTTACTTGTTCATGTTCTGGAACTGAAGAAAGTCCGTCAAAATGAAAATTGGATACTGATTTTTCCGAAAATTTACTCATTATTTTAAAATAAAAACCCATTTCAGTGAATACTAATTTTCTATCCAATTTATCTATTTTCTGTTCCAATTCTGGAGAATTGGTATTCATACAAAGAAGGAGACCATGAATCCTATTTATCAATATGGAGTTTGAGTCAAAAGTTTTCTTTTTAGAAACGCTTTTTTGGATTTCTCCACGAGCGGGTCCATTCAAGAAAGGATCATATATTTTAGGTAAGTATTTTTTTCGACCCCTATCATCCGATAATCGAACTCGAGTTTCTAATACATCCACAAGATTAAATTTCTTACCTTTCTTAACTTTCTTATCTAGAATTTTTGCCCTTTGAAATAATTCCTTGCTTAGTTGATTTTTTTTTTCTTTATTACGGGAGATCCAAGAATTATACAATTCATTCTCATTATTGGAGGTTTTCTCTGTTCTGAAGAGATCCATTTTTTTTTCCATGATGTTCAGAAAAGTAGATAAATGAGGTGGATACGTGAAAGATATTCGTTTTTTTCCATCACTTTGACATGTTTGAAAAAAAAATTGTGAATTTTCATCTCTTACAACCCGCTCGAAGTGATCATTTTTTATATATCGCAAAGGCCTAGTCCATCTTTGAAAATCGAAAAGAATATTTACAAGACCTCTTTCCGCCACCGGGGGGACAATTTTTGTCTTTTTCTGAATATTCGTGTTGTTGGAAGTCTTCTCATTCTCGGAAAAATAAACCATCAGATCTTCTTCGTTATTTTCTTCCCTTTCCGCATCTATTGCAGCTT
>CAWUDS030000510.1:30000-32500 GCA_963859935.3 Lathyrus sativus | reverse complement strand
ATGACCTATGTTGAAAAGATATCTATTATGATTAGAATATAGAATATATTCTAGAATAATATTTAATATATTCTAAATAGATGTTTACTCTTCCATAATAGTATTAATTAGTATAAAATTACTATTAAACAATACTCTTTGAATAGAGCTAATTCATAGTATTCCAGTCCAACATTTTTATTTGAAAACTTTTTGAGTTATCTGTAAAAATAGATTCAGCTAATGAAAAGGCTTTCAATGCTGCCGTATATCCTTTTTTTTTCCAAAAATTCTTACGAATTTTTTTTTTTGATATAGAAGTGCGTTTTTTGGGAACTGGCATACAAGTAGTATAGTTTTTTCGTTGCTATAGTTTGATGTGAAAGACATTTGTTCTGTAAATGAACACGAATTATTCTGCAATTAGCCGTATGTCTTATCTATCGGAATTCCCTCTTTCTTTTTTTTCGATCAAAAGGTAAAGTAAAAACATTGAATATTATAAACCTTTTCCAAATTTTTCATAGATAATATTGATGATTCATGAATATATTACTTTAAATACTCTTTTTTTTCACTAGGAATTTTCTTATTGGCCGGTTTTCACTTTGTACTTTCCAATATTGGGACCAACCATTGTATTGTGCAAAGATTCAGAACAATTAAGAATATCCAATTCTATTTCTATATCCACTTTTTTATTAACCGAACCCCTTTACAAACAAAAGAGATAAAACAAACGAATAAGAAACAAAATTCATAAAGAATCTAAATATTTTTTATTCTTTTTTTTGTATGGAATATACACATCAATCTTCATGGATCATACCTTTCATCCCTCTTCCAATTCCTATTTTAATAGGGGTAGGACTTCTACTTTTTCCCACGGGAACAAAAAATATTCGCCGTATGTGGGCTTTTCCTAGTATTTTATTGTTAACCATAGTTATGATTTTTTCGATCGATTTATCGATTCATCAAATCGAGAATCGTTCTATCTATCAATATGTATGGTCTTGGACTATAAATAATGATCTTTCTTTAGAGTTTGGCTACTTGATCGATTCACTTAGTTCTATTATGTCAATATTAATAACTACTGTTGGTATTCTGGTTCTAATTTATAGTGATAGTTACATGTCTCATGATCAAGGCTATTTGAGATTTTTTACTTATATGAGTTTTTTTAATACTTCAATGTTAGGATTAGTTACTAGTTCCAATTTGATACAAGTTTATATTTTTTGGGAATTGGTTGGAATGTGTTCTTATCTATTAATAGGTTTTTGGTTCACACGTCCTATTGCGGCAAATGCTTGTCAAAAAGCGTTTGTAACGAATCGTGTAGGGGACTTTGGTTTCTTATTAGGAATTTTAGGTTTTTATTGGATAACCGGTAGTTTGGAATTTAGGGATTTATTTCTAATATTCAATAACTTAATTTATAAGAATGAGGTAAATATTATTTTTGTTACTTTGTGTGCCCTCTTGTTATTTTGCGGATCCGTTGCAAAATCTGCCCAATTCCCTCTTCATGTATGGTTACCAGATGCTATGGAAGGTCCTACTCCTATTTCTGCTCTTATACATGCTGCGACTATGGTAGCAGCGGGAATTTTTCTTGTAGCTCGACTTCTTCCTCTTTTCATAGTTATACCCTCCATAATGACTGGAATAGCTTTGATAGGTATAATAACAGTAGTATTAGGAGCTACTTTCGCTATTGCTCAAAAAGATATTAAGAAAAATTTAGCCTATTCTACAATGTCTCAATTGGGTTATATGATGTTAGCTTTAGGTATGGGCTCTTATCGAGCCGCTTTATTTCATTTGATTACTCATGCTTATTCAAAAGCATTGTTGTTTTTAGGATCTGGATCCATTATTCATTCAATGGAAGCTATTGTTGGATATTCTCCAGATAAAAGTCAAAATATGGTTCTTATGGGCGGTTTAACAAAACATGCGCCAATTACAAAAATGGCTTTTTTAATAGGTACACTTTCTCTTTGTGGTATCCCACCTTTTGCTTGTTTTTGGTCCAAGGATGAGATTCTTAATGATAGTTGGTTGTATTCACCAATTTTCGCAATAATAGCTTGTTCCACCGCAGGATTAACAGCATTTTATATGTTTCGAATTTATTTACTTGTTTTTGAAGGATATTTAAACGTTCATTTTCAAAATTTCAATGGAAAGAAAAATAGTTCATTCTATTCAATATCTTTATGGGGCAAAGAAGAAAAAAAAAAATTAAAAAAGAAAATTCATTTATTAGCTTTATTAACAATGAATAATAATGAAAGGACTTCTTTTTTTCGGGAGAGGACATATTCACATCGAAGAAATCGAAATGTCAAAAGCATAAGACGTCTGTTTCTTGATAGTAAACATTTTGGTACTAAACACATTCCTTTTTTTTATCCTCATGAATCTGACAATACTATGATCTTTTCTATGCTTGTATTAGTACTATTTACTTTCTTCGTCGGGTCCATTGGAATTTCTTTCAGCCAAGAAG
>CAWUDS030000510.1:0-25000 GCA_963859935.3 Lathyrus sativus | reverse complement strand
ATATTATGTTACATATTACATTAAATTACAATGAATGACATTAAATTACAATGAAAGAAAAAAAAAATACAACGAATCCACCATTTGATGAAGTAAAAAACCTATCTGACATGAGTCAATCGATCCATTTATTCACGATCGGATTATATTGGTTTGATACACTGTTGTCAATATTAATAGAAAATACTTCTATTTTAATTCATTATATTCCAAATCAAAAAAGAATAATGAACTAGAAAAAAATCTATCAATCCGAAAGATCCATAGGATTCATTTATAGATACAACAAGTATTCTGTACAGTATTCGGCTCAATCCTTTTAGTAAAAGATTGGGCCGAGTTTAATGGAAATTAATAGAACGAATTATTATTACTGGATTACAAAGTATCCATTGCTGGGAATTCAAATTTGATTTCCTTCCAGACTTCACAAGCAGCAGCTAATTCAGGACTCCATTTGCAAGCTTGACGGATAATTGCATTACCCTCGCGAGCAAGATCACGTCCCTCATTCCGAGCTTGTACACATGCTTCCAGAGCTACTCGATTCGCTACGGCACCAGGTGCATTTCCCCAAGGGTGTCCTAAAGTTCCTCCACCGAATTGGAGTACAGAATCATCTCCAAATATCTCGGTCAGAGCAGGCATATGCCAAACGTGAATACCCCCTGAAGCAACAGGGATAACACCTGGTAAAGAAACCCAATCCTGAGTGAAATAAATACCGCGACTTCGATCTTTTTCAATATAATCATCACGTAGTAAGAATCAACAAAACCTAAAGTAATCTCCCTTTCTCCTTCAAGTTTACCTACTACAGTACCAGCGTGAATATGATCTCCACCAGACAAACGTAAGGCTTTAGCTAATACACGAAAGTGCATACCATGATTTTTTTGTCTATCGATAACTGCATGCATTGCACGGTGGATATGAAGAAGTAGACCATTATCGCGGCAATAGTGAGACAGGGTAGTATTTGCAGTGAATCCACCTGTTAAGTAGTCATGCATTACGATAGGAACGCCCAATTCTCTAGCAAATACAGCTCTTTTTAGCATTTCTTCACATGTACCCGCAGTAGCATTCAAATAATGTCCTTTGATTTCCCCTGTTTCGGCCTGTGATTTATAAATTGCTTCGGCACAAAATAAGAAACGGTCTCTCCAACGCATAAATGGTTGGGAGTTCACATTTTCATCATCTTTGGTAAAATCAAGTCCCCCGCGGAGACATTCATAAACTGCTCTACCATAATTCTTAGCTGATAAACCCAATTTGGGTTTTATAGTACATCCCAATAGGGGACGTCCATACTTGTTCAATTTATCTCTCTCAACTTGGATTCCGTGAGGAGGACCTTGGAAAGTTTTAACATAAGCATTAGGGATTCGCAAATCTTCCAGACGTAGAGCGCGCAAGGCCTTGAACCCAAATACATTACCTACAATGGAGGTAAACATGTTAGTAACAGAACCTTCTTCAAAAAGGTCTAAGGGATAAGCTACATAAGCAATAAATTGATTATCTTCTCCAGGAACAGGCTCGATCTCGTAGCAGCGTCCTTTATAACGATCAAGGCTGGTAAGTCCATCGGTCCACACAGTTGTCCATGTACCAGTGGAAGATTCTGCAGCTACCGCTGCACCTGCTTCTTCAGGCGGAACTCCAGGTTGAGGAGTTACTCGGAATGCTGCCAAGATATCAGTATCTTTGGTTTGATAGTCAGGAGTATAATAAGTCAATTTATAATCTTTAACACCAGCTCTTTGAACCCAACCTTTGCTTTAGTTTCTGTTTGTGGTGACATAAATCCCCCCCCCCTACAACGCATGAATTAAGAATTGAATTATAGCAACAACAAGGTCTACTCGACATAACTTAAGAGTTAATCAAACCTTTTTACAAATGATCCATCAACTAATATTATCAATTAATCCGAATGGGTCATTGTTAAATTTGACCATGATATTTGATTTGGCAAATACATCATTATTCTATACTCTTTCATATGTATGGCGCAACCCAACCGTTTTTTTTCGAATCTCTTATTTTTTTTTTGAATTTTGGAATATAATTTTCGAATCTAAATAATAAATAAAAAGTATACTCTTGACCTTGACAGTGATATATGTTGTATATGTAAATCCTAGATGTCAAAATCGGCAGAATTTGCCCAATAAAAAGAAAAATCGGTAAAAAGAAATAATATGCTCAGTATAAATCCTATGCTGAGGAAATAAAAAATAAGGACCAATGAGATAGAAAAACAGAATCATAAACAAAGTTCAGGTTGGAATTCCATAGATAATATAGATAGTATTGTCTACAATCTGGATGACTGGGTTGACCTTAAAAATTAAATCATTGAAATTTGAAAACAATTGAATTGATTGGATGGTGAAAATCGATTATTAAATTACATTTATTATTCCATATTTTTTTATTATTAAATATTTTATTAAATATGAATTAATACATTTCATTTGTTATTAAATATTCAAATAATGAACCAATCCACTTGCGTTGTTCTCGAACATTTTTTTCTTAATTTGAATTTTTTTTTTTTTTTTTCAAAAAAAAAAAAGGATATTTTTCAATATGACAATAAATCCTCCCCCTTCTGATACTGAGGTTTCTGCACTTGAAAACAAAAATCTGGGGCGTATTACGCAAATAATCGGTCCGGTACTCGATATAGTTTTTCCACCAGGGAAGATGCCTTATATTTACAACGCTCTGATAGTTCAAGGTCGAGATACGGTTGGCCAACAAATTCGCGTAACTTGTGAAGTACAGCGATTATTAGGAAATAATCGAGCTAGAGCTGTAGCTATGAGTGCTACAGATGGTCTAAAGAGAGGAATGGAAGTGATTGACACAGGAGCTGCTCTAAGTGTTCCAGTCGGCGGAGCAACCCTAGGTCGAATTTTCAACGTGCTTGGAGAACCCATAGATAATTTGGGTCCTGTAGATACTCGCACAACATCTCCTATTCATAGATCTGCGCCTGCCTTTATACAGTTAGATACACAATTATCCATTTTTGAAACAGGAATTAAAGTAGTCGATCTTTTAGCTCCTTATCGCCGTGGCGGAAAAATAGGACTTTTCGGTGGAGCTGGGGTAGGTAAAACAGTACTCATTATGGAATTGATCAATAACATTGCCAAAGCTCATGGAGGTGTATCTGTATTTGGCGGAGTAGGTGAGCGTACTCGTGAGGGAAATGATCTTTATATGGAAATGAAAGAATCCGGAGTAATTAATGAAAAAAATATTGCGGAATCAAAAGTCGCTTTAGTCTATGGTCAAATGAATGAACCCCCCGGAGCTCGTATGAGAGTTGGTTTAACTGCCCTAACTATGGCAGAATATTTCCGAGATGTCAATGAGCAGGACGTCCTTCTATTTATCGACAATATCTTCCGTTTTGTCCAAGCCGGATCCGAAGTATCGGCCTTATTGGGCCGAATGCCTTCCGCTGTGGGTTATCAACCGACCCTGGGTACTGAAATGGGTACTTTACAAGAAAGAATTACTTCTACCAAAGAAGGGTCAATAACTTCTATTCAAGCAGTTTATGTACCTGCAGACGATTTGACCGATCCTGCTCCTGCCACGACATTTGCACATTTGGATGCAACTACTGTACTATCAAGAGGATTAGCTGCCAAAGGTATCTATCCAGCAGTAGATCCTTTAGATTCAACGTCCACCATGCTCCAACCTCGGATCGTCGGTGAAGAACATTATGAAACTGCGCAAAGAGTTAAACAAACGTTACAGCGTTACAAAGAACTTCAGGACATGATATCTATTCTTGGGTTGGACGAAGTATCCGAAGAGGATCGCTTAACCGTAGCAAGAGCACGAAAAATGGAACGTTTCTTATCACAACCTTTTTTCGTAGCAGAAGTATTTACTGGTTCCCCAGGGAAATATGTTGGTCTCGCAGAAACAATTAGAGGATTTCAATTGATTCTTTCTGGAGAATTAGATAGTCTTCCTGAACAAGCCTTTTATTTGGTGGGTAATATCGATGAAGCTACTGCGAAGGCTACGAACTTAACTTAGAAATGGAGAACAAATTCAAGAAATGACTTTCCATCTTTGTGTACTGACCCCCAATCGAATTGTTTGGGATTCAGAAGTGAAAGAAATTATTTTATCTACTAATAGTGGACAAATTGGGGTATTAAAAAATCATGTGCCTATTGCCACAGCTTTAGATATAGGTATTTTGAGAATACGCCTTAAGGACCGATGGTTAACGATGGCTCTGATGGGTGGTTTTGCTAGAATCGGCAATAATGAGATCACTATTTTAGTACCTGATGCAGAAAGGGCTAGTGACATTAATCCACAAGAAGCACAACAAACTCTTAAAATAGCAGAAGCTAACTTAAATAAGGCTGAAGGCAAGAGACAAACAATTGAAGCAAATCTAGCTCTCCGGCGAGCTAAGACACGAGTCGAGGCTATCGTAGAGCCTATCAAGAGGATCTCGTAACAAGTTGGTGCAGCCAAAAAATAGAAAAAAGATAGAAAATTACAATAAAAAAAAATGGTGAGTAGAAAAACTTATTAGATACCGGAATCAATGGTATCTACTAAGTTCTACCAATACCTTACCTACTATTGGATTTGAACCAATGACTCCTGCCGTATGAAAGCAATACTCTAACCACTGAGTTAAGTAGGTCATTTATCATCCTAAATAAAAAAAGTAGCTCTCGATCAGATCAATGGATTATAAATGTTATATTATTTATAAATAATACAAACGCAATATAAATCAAAGAGATTGGATCATGTAATTTAATATTTATCTTGACAAGAATTTATTTATCGAATATGATCAAATCTGTATCAAAAGCACAAGGGCTATAGCTCAGTTAGGTAGAGCACCTCGTTTACACATGCGCCAATGTTTTTTCATAGGAGTCCATCATGTAATTAAAAGAGTTGATCTTAATTGATAAATCAATGTCTTACTCCAGAAAGAAAATTAAGAGAACAATAGCCTGACAAAGGATTTAGACGTCAAATGGAATCCATAATGAGATATTGATAAGGTGAATACTAAAATCTATTCAATGCTAGGCAATGAGGCTAGGGACCTCCAAAAAAATATCTTTTCTTCCTATCTTATGAACTTTAAGGTGTATGAAGTTTCATTTCCTATTTGATATTTTTATTGAAGTAGGTTGATAGAGAGTCCATTTAACTTAAGTTGATCCAGGCCAGAAGCAGACCTACGTCAGAATAACCTTCTTCTTTGAAAAACTTTGGTAGTGCTCTTAGATTTTGATCTAAATAAGAAATCAGAGCACAGGGAGTCATTTCCTTTTTCTTTGTGTAAAGAAAAAAGATGGTAGACTAATTGATATTTCTATCAGTTAATGAAAAAGCCCAATGCAAAAAAAAAAAAATGCACGTTGGGTCTTTAAAACAATTCAAATCATTTTGATAATAATAATAGTTTGATCCGTTTTACCGAGAAGGTCTACGGTTCGAGTCCGTATAGCCCTAATAGTACTACCGATACTACTATATTTAGTATAGTAGTAGTATATGGAATACTAAATACTCCATACTAGTAATACTAGTAGTATAAATATAGTTGAAATACTTTTTGTAATCGAAAGAATGAATCAATTCATTTCTATTTGAATAGATTAATGATATACTAATATTAGTATTAGTATACTCAGATACTAATCTAGAAATAATGTCAACTTTTAAAATGTAAACTTAATAAAATACAAAGCATTTCTATTTAGATTAATGAATCTAATAATTTTGAAATTTAAATTCAAATCGACTAAGAATTAATATGAATCCAGTATATTTTCCACATTCATAGGAGTACATTTATGTTTTTGCTTTATGAATATGATATTTTTTGGACATTTCTAATAATATCGATCTTTATTCCTATTTTGGCATTTCTAATTTCTGGAATTTTAGCTCCAATTAGGAAAGGGCCAGAAAAACTTTCTAGTTATGAATCTGGAATAGAACCGATGGGCGATGCTTGGTTACAATTTGAAATCCGTTATTATATGTTTGCTCTCGTTTTTGTTGTTTTTGATGTTGAAACAGTCTTTCTTTACCCATGGGCAATGAGTTTTGATGTATTAGGGGTATCCGTATTTATAGAAGCTTTCATCTTCGTGCTTATCCTAATTGTTGGTTTAGTTTATGCATGGCGAAAGGGAGCATTAGAATGGTCTTAATTCTTGAATATTTAGACAATTAAACAAAACATTGAGACAGTTATGAATTCCATTGAGTTTCCCTTACTTGATCAAAAAACCAAAAATTCAGTTATTTCTACTACATTAAATGATCTTTCAAATTGGTCAAGACTATCCAGTTTATGGCCGCTTCTCTATGGTACTAGTTGTTGCTTCATTGAATTTGCTTCATTAATAGGATCGCGATTTGACTTCGATCGTTATGGACTGGTACCACGCTCTAGTCCTAGGCAGGCAGACCTCATTTTAACAGCGGGCACCGTAACTATGAAAATGGCTCCTTCTTTAGTTCG
This sequence comes from Lathyrus sativus, assembly GCA_963859935.3. NCBI lineage: Eukaryota > Viridiplantae > Streptophyta > Magnoliopsida > Fabales > Fabaceae > Lathyrus > Lathyrus sativus. The sequence goes on along the minus strand of CAWUDS030000510.1, from coordinate 18,444 downwards.
ATTATATGAGCAAATGCCCGAACCAAAATATGTTATTGCTATGGGAGCTTGTACAATTACAGGAGGTATGTTCAGTACCGATTCTTATAGTACTGTTCGGGGCGTGGATAAGCTAATTCCTGTGGATGTCTATTTGCCGGGCTGTCCACCTAAACCGGAAGCGGTTATAGATGCTATAACAAAACTTCGTAAGAAAATATCTCGAGAAATCTATGAAGATCCAATTAGTTATCAACGTAGGTGTTTTACTACCAACCACAAATTTGATGTTGGACACAGTACTCATACCGGCAATTCTAATAAAGGATTATTCTATCAACCATCATCTATTTCCGAGATAACCTCGGACACATTTTGGAAATATAAAAAAATTAAGTATCCTCCGACGAACGAAAAAGTGAATTAAACAGGATCCTTTTGTACAAAATACAATAAGAAATAGCAAGCAAGTCAATCTGACAAAATTTCATTGTAATGGAAATAAATGGTAAATACTTATACCAATCTTATAAAAAACTCGGGAGAAATCAAAAAATGCAAGGTAATTTGTCTGCTTGGCTAGTCAAACACGGAATAGTTCATAGATCTTTGGGTTTTGATTACCAAGGAATAGAGACTTTACAAATAAAGCCCGAGGATTGGCATTCGATTGCTGTTATTTTATATGTATATGGTTACAATTATCTACGTTCCCAATGTGCCTATGATGTAGCACCAGGAGGACTATTAGCGAGTGTCTATCATCTTACGAGAATAGAGTATAGTCTAGATCAACCCGAAGAGGTATGCATAAAAGTATTTACCCCAAGGCAAAATCCGAGAATTCCTTCTATTTTCTGGGTTTGGAAAAGTGCAGATTTTCAAGAAAGGGAATCTTATGATATGTTAGGAATCTATTATGATAATCATCCGCGTCTGAAACGTATTTTAATGCCCGAAAGTTGGATAGGATGGCCTTTGCGTAAAGATTATATCGCCCCTAATTTTTATGAAATACAAGATGCTCACTAAATGCGAAAAATAAGAAAGTAATCTTAACTTCGACAACCCCAGATATTAAAGAAAGAAATATCTGTATGTCCATTGACTTATCGATTAGTCAGAATAATAGAGGTTTCATTCCTCTCTTATTATAAGAGGGATTCATTGAGATTCAAAAATGGGATGGAGCAATACTGATTTCGGACGAGCCAATAGGATGAACTGAAAAAGTTCTGCTTGGTGTTTCAAGCAACTAATTGAAGCATTTGAATATTGTTTCAATTGAAATATTAACAATTGTTATTGCAGCGCAGAAAAAATCAAAACAAACTTGAATCATTCATTTTCATACTTCCTTTTGATCCCTAGAATATACATCCATTCATTCTTCATCTAGAAAGAGCATATCGCCGTACGCCTACATAAATTATGTAGGATGATTAAGACCACTAATAAATATGTATCTATTCCCTTTTTTCAAAAGAAATATGGGAATAGATACTCATACATAATGAGTTGCCGGGAACCAGATTTGAACTGGTGACACGAGGATTTTCAGTCCTCTGCTCTACCGTCTGAGCTATCCCGACCATTCTTGACGCACCATCCGAAATCTAAGAAATTACTTGAGTCTATGTCAAGTAAATCCAAAAAGGGCCAGAATATAGGAGGGAAATTTTTTGGGGATAGAGGGACTTGAACCCTCACGATTTCTAAAGTCGACGGATTTTCCTCTTACTCAAAATTTCATTGATGTCGGTATTGACATGTAGAATGGGACTCTATCTTTATTCTCGTCTGATTAATAAGTTATTCAACTGATCCATCAGATTATGTTGGAGTGACTGATTTGAGCAATGAATATTCTATTCATTGATTTTTTCTTCCAGTTGTAATTGATTTGATTCTAATGTTTCAATTGTGATAGAATCCAAATATTTACAAATAGAAGTTAGAAATCTTCATTAATCAATTGAATGTTGTCAACTCCATTTGTTAGAACAACTTCCATTGAGTCTCTGCACCTATCCTTTTTTTATTTTCACTTTCTGAACTTTTATTTGTTTCGGAAAGAAGGATTTGGCTCAGGATTGCCCATTTTGAATTCCAGGGTTTCGCTGAATTTGAAAGTTTTCACTTGGTAAGTTTCCATACCAAGGCTCAATCCAATTAAGTCCGTAGCGTCTACCAATTTCGCCATATCCCCCGTTTTTTCTTTGAGATTGATATCATATCGCATTAGGATGTTTTTTCATTTGTATTCTGAGAATTATATGCTGGAACTGTTGAATTTATTTGTTGAAATCTACTCCCATATTGGGTTGGGAAAATTAAAATTTCCTTCTATTTGTTTTTTGTTGATAGATTTTCTTTCATCTATATCAGATACCCGTATTTACTCGAATCAGAAATGATTCTATTATCTCTGTATTCGCAATTCAATATACAGAGATATATACTACATATATCTCTATTTTAGATGTACCCCTTCTATTCTTTTTTGATAGAATTTCGAATACTCTAACGTTCGATTCTTTTTTTCCTTCGAGCAGACCGATACAGACCTTATAACGAAAATAATAAAAATCTATTTATTAATTTAGATTTCGATATTCAGTTAGAAATTCAATAGAAGGATCTAATTTTTCATTACTTATCCAATCCAATTTCTTTGGATAATCCATCCAATTTTTTAGAATTCAAATGGATATGTATAAATCCATATTTTTATATTATATGTATAAAATACATTATACATATTTCATCTTAATGCATAATCATTATTGAATATAAATAACTGTAATCTAATTAGTCATTATTGAATTCAATAAAATAATATTAAGAAAGAATATTATATATATCTTAAAATATTTATTTATAGTAATATTTTTTTATATTAAAGATAATATTCTATATACTCTTTACTATTTTCTATAGATATATTCTATCTATTAATCTAGATAGAATGAAATAGAAAGTATTCTAGAATATTAAAGAATATATAAAGAAGATATACATAGAAATAATCTTCCTATCGAATTCCATTCTACTTTTCATAATTCAAATTATATAAATAAAAATAATAAGGATCGGGATAAATACATATAATAAATATGAATTATTAATAATCGAAATAGATAAATAATAGAAATTGGAAGAATCCAAATATTCCAAAATGGAATTCAAAACTAAAAAAAAAAAGAGAATCTTACTATATGATATGGATGAAAATTATTTTTTATCCAATTCTTTTTTTATGGATCCAAAAATATTGGATAAATTATTAATTATTAGATAAATGGATAAAAAGAGTATTCTAGGTAATTGGTAATGAAAATAATTTGGATTCGTATTTTTAAATGATTCCGATTTGTATCATATTCTATATACTAGAATATCAAATAAATATGGGATATTCTATCTTTTTTTGTATTTATTTGATTATGTTATGATATAGTAATTGTGTTATGAAGAGCTAATATGAAATAGTTAATAACTAGGATCCCAGTAGTTTAGGAAAGAATTCTGATAAATGCACAATTTGTGTTCTGAGAGCCCGCTTAGCTCAGAGGTTAGAGCATCGCATTTGTAATGCGAGGGTCATCGGTTCGATTCCGATAGCCGGCTTTTTTTATTTCTTTTTTATTTCTATATCGATAGAATAGAATTCCATTCGGATACTGATAGAATCCTTCTAATTCTTCTTTGTACTACAGTAGTACAATACTTTAATAGTACAATACTTGAAGTAGATTTCACTTCATTTATAATATCATATTTGTCATTTAGTTTAGTTTTGATTTTTCTTTATGAGATTTTCCATTTTAAAAAGGAGTGTTTATGTCACGTTACAGAGGGCCTCGTTTCAAAAAAATACGCCGTCTGGGGGCTTTACCAGGACTAACCAGAAAAGAGCTTCCAGTTAGAAGAGTTGGAAGCGAAGAATCGCTCTCCAGTAAAAAATCTCAATATCGTATTCGTTTAGAAGAAAAACAAAAATTGCGTTTTCATTATGGTCTTACAGAACGACAATTGCTTAAATACGTTCGTATCGCTGGAAAAGCGAAAGGGTCAACCGGCCAGGTTTTACTCCAATTACTAGAAATGCGCTTAGATAACATACTTTTTCGATTGGGTATGGCTGCGACTATTCCTGAAGCCCGTCAATTAGTTAACCACAGACATGTTTTAGTTAATGGTCGTATAGTAGATATACCAAGTTATCGTTGTAAACCTAAAGATATTATTACAGCCAAGGATGAACAAAAATCGAGAACTATAATTCAAAATTCTCTTAAATCAGCCCCCGCAAAAGAGTGCCAACCCATTTGACTCTTCATCCAGACCAATATAAAGGATTAGTCAATCAAATAATAGATAGTAAATGGGTTGGTTTGAAAATTAATGAATTGCTGGTTGTAGAATATTATTCTCGTCAGACTTAAACCTCGTTAAAATAACAAGAATTTTGATCCGAGTATTTTCCCCCCCCATTCGTGTATAGAAGTGGGTGTAGCAAAATTGTTATTCCTTGCCCACTTTATGCACAATTTTCTATATTACAGAAACAAATTAGGAATAGAGAATGCATATAAAAGTTGCAATAATTTTATCTATATATTATTTAAAACATTGACGTCAGTAACATTGATGAACTTGGTAAGGGTGCGGAAAGAGAGGGATTCGAACCCTCGGTAAACAAAAAGCCTACATAGCAGTTCCAATGCTACGCCTTGAACCACTCGGCCATCTCTCCTACATAATGATTATGTCCCTAAATCGAGTGAATAGTGAGGCATTTATATCCATTTGCGTAAGCGCACACAATACAATCAATTGAAACTAAAAAAAAAAAATTCTACTTCAACTTCAAAGCCTACCGTAGAATAAAGTAATTTGATTAATAAGTCCATTTTTACGTTATTTCGTACTGTATTGTACAATTCCTTTGTTTGGGGAATTATTTTATCACGCGATAAAAAATGAAATTATAGAATGGATTGCTACCTATGACTAGATCTCGGATAAATGGAAATTTTATTGATAAGACCTTTACCATTGTAGCCAATATCTTATTACGAATAATTCCCACAACTTCTGGAGAAAAAGAGGCATTCACTTATTACAGAGATGGTGCGATTTGATTATTTTTTTTTTTTACCGATCTCAGTCTTAGGAGAAAGATACATTCTTCAGGAGACAAATCAAAAAAAACCGACGCTTGCTGAAGGTGAAGTTTGGAAATAAAACGATTAATCCCTTCTGTCGTGTATTCCCGATTAATGCAGCCTCAATATGCTTCAATTTTAGGTTTATAGTATTAAGCGAAAGGTTATACCTATATATACCTATTTATGGGGTTAGGTGAATCCTACTCCACTAGTACAAATAGGCGGCATGGGGGAAGAAGCACTACGCTAGGGAATCAACAACAGGAGAAAAATTTGTAAAAAAAATCCTTCCTTTCTTATCGGGATCGGGACTAACTAGAATGGTTGGGACAACAAACATCCATCTCGTTCGTATTTTGGATACCCATATAACCATCAAAGACTGTTGAAGTGACTAATTCCGGGAAATTAAGCGGCGTTGAGGACAAATAAATTGTTGAAGTTACGATTGATTTATCCAGTAATAACTTACTAAATGTTAATAAAAGATCCTTTACAGAAAGGTTGGCTAGAGATTTCGTGTAAAAACACTAGTCCCGCTCAGTTGATAATGAGAATATTGCAATCTTTTTTGATTCCATGGATGTTTCTCATTATCCACATAAAGGAGGAGCCGTATGAGATGACAATCTCACGTACGGTTCTGGAACGGAGATTCTTTGAACCGAATGACGACCGTAACGGATGTCGGCTCAATCTGAAGGAAATTATGCGGAAGCTTTACAGAATTATTATGAGGCGATGCGACTGGAAATTGATCCCTATGATCGAAGTTATATACTTTATAACATCGGCCTTATCCACACAAGTAACGGAGAACATACAAAAGCTTTGGAATACTATTTTCGGGCACTCGAACGAAACCCTTTCTTACCTCAAGCTTTTAACAATATGGCCGTGATCTGTCATTACGTGCGACTATCTCCACTATAGAAAGAAAAAAGAAAAGAACCTCCACTAATAGTCATAAATACTAGACAAAAAAAATAGGCTTTCTACATATATATCGTTCGAAACAACGATTTTTATGAGCTGTAGCAAAGAAAGAAACTTCATATTCATAGAAGTAAAAATATGAAGAAATAGAATATATATATGCCTAGATACTTTTTTCTATGGATAAAAGATCTAATTGATAAAGGAAGCACCGTAAAGATCAATTAACAAGGTTTTTGGCCGATACAACCAGAACTGCTTACTTATATGATGATAGATTCGAAATCAACTTATGTAATAAAGTTGATCCCCGAAGGTTTTGAGCAGCGGTGTAGTATCAGATCCCAAAGATAGTAAGTCTTTTCTTATGAAGAAAAGTCTTTCTCACAGATTCTATAGAAATAGATATATTATATATGAAATGATATATGAACTCGAGATAGTTACCTTTGAGAAAATTCAAATAAGAGCGTTAGTATTAATGTCGATGCCTTCTTCTTCAGAAGGTAGGAGAAAAGATAAAACTAAAAACAAAGGATTCAATTGAATTATTAATCCAAATTCAAGTTTTAAACTCATGTAATTAACCTCTTTTCTTGTTATTAACTCCAGAAAAAATGGAAGATCAAAAGAATTGACTGTTGAGCCGTATGAGTCAGGAAACTCTCAAGTACGGTTCTAAGGGAAGGATTTTACTCCCCTATTCCGACCGCGGAGAACAGGCCATTCGACAGGGAGATTCTGAAATTGGAGAATCTTGGTTTGATCAAGCTGCTGAATATTGGAAACAAGCTATAGCCCTTACCCCTGGTAATTATATTGAGGCACAGAATTGGTTGAAGATCACAGGGCGTTTTGAATAAGAACAGTCTTTTTATTATTTTCTTTTTTTTATTCTAATTCAAATATTATTGTCTATATTTTATTCTCTAATAGAGAATAAAATATATAGAAAATCCATTATATATATTGAATTTTTGATAGTTTATTGTCCCCATCAATCAAATAAAAGGGTCCGTTGAGCGCCTCACTGCTATGTCATAATGGATCCGAACACTTGCCCCGGATTCACTTCCGGATCCTAATTGTTCTAGTGAATAACTCAAGAAAATATGGAATAGATGGGAGATAGAAGAGAAAGATATTCAATATAAACATTTCTCATAAGTTCACGAATTATGTTTTATGTTGGCGGGTCTCTTTGTATGTGTTGTCCGGAAAGAGGAGGACTCAATGATTATTCGTTCGCCGGAACCAAAAGTCAAAATTTTGGTAGATAGGGATCCCATAAAAACTTCTTTCGAGCAATGGGCAAAACCTGGTCATTTCTCAAGAACAATAGCTAAGGGACCTGATACTACTACTTGGATCTGGAACCTACATGCTGATGCTCATGATTTCGATAGCCATACTAGTGATTTAGAGGAGATTTCCCGAAAAGTATTTAGTGCTCATTTCGGTCAACTCTCCATTATCTTTCTTTGGCTGAGTGGCATGTATTTCCATGGTGCTCGTTTTTCAAATTATGAAGCATGGCTAAATGATCCTACTCACATTCGACCTAGTGCCCAGGTGGTTTGGCCAATAGTAGGCCAAGAAATATTGAATGGTGATGTAGGGGGAGGTTTCCGGGGAATACAAATAACCTCCGGTTTTTTTCAGATTTGGCGAGCATCTGGAATAACTAGTGAATTACAACTCTATTGTACTGCAATCGGTGCGTTGGTCTTTGCAGCCTTAATGCTTTTTGCTGGTTGGTTTCATTATCACAAAGCTGCTCCAAAATTGGCTTGGTTTCAAGATGTAGAATCCATGTTGAATCACCATTTGGCAGGTCTACTAGGACTTGGGTCTCTTTCTTGGGCGGGGCATCAAGTACATGTATCTTTACCAATTAACCAATTTCTAAATGCTGGAGTAGATCCCAAAGAGATCCCACTTCCTCATGAATTTATCTTGAATCGGGATCTTTTGGCTCAACTTTATCCAAGTTTTGCTGAGGGAGCAACCCCATTTTTTACCTTGAATTGGTCAAAATATGCGGACTTTCTTACTTTTCGTGGAGGATTAGACCCACTAACTGGTGGTCTATGGCTTACTGATATTGCACATCATCATTTAGCTATTGCAATTCTTTTTCTCATTGCGGGTCATATGTATAGAACTAACTGGGGTATTGGTCATGGTATAAAAGATATTTTAGAAGCCCTTAAAGGTCCATTTACAGGCCAGGGTCATAAAGGGCTATATGAGATCCTAACAACGTCATGGCATGCTCAATTATCTATTAACCTAGCTATGTTAGGCTCTTTGACCATTATTGTAGCTCACCATATGTATGCTATGCCTCCTTATCCATACCTAGCTACTGATTATGGTACACAACTGTCATTGTTCACACATCACATGTGGATTGGGGGCTTTCTCATAGTTGGTGCTGCTGCACATGCAGCCATTTTTATGGTAAGAGACTATGATCCAACTACTCGATACAACGATCTATTAGATCGTGTTCTTAGACATCGTGATGCAATCATATCACATCTCAACTGGGTGTGTATATTTTTAGGTTTTCACAGTTTTGGGTTGTATATTCATAATGATACCATGAGTGCTTTAGGGCGCCCTCAAGATATGTTTTCAGATACCGCTATACAATTACAACCTGTCTTTGCTCAATGGATACAAAATACCCATGCTTTAGCACCTGGCACAACAGCCCCTGGTGCAACAACAAGCACCAGTTTGACTTGGGGCGGTGGTGATTTAGTGGCAGTGGGCGGCAAAGTAGCTTTGTTACCTATTCCATTAGGAACCGCAGATTTTTTGGTACATCATATTCATGCATTTACAATTCATGTGACGGTATTGATACTCCTAAAAGGTGTTCTATTTGCTCGTAGCTCACGCTTGATACCGGATAAAGCAAATCTTGGTTTTCGGTTCCCTTGTGATGGCCCGGGAAGAGGGGGGACATGCCAAGTATCCGCTTGGGATCATGTCTTCCTAGGATTATTTTGGATGTACAATGCAATTTCTGTAGTAATATTCCATTTCAGTTGGAAAATGCAATCAGATGTTTGGGGAAGTATAAATGATCAAGGAGTAATAACTCATATCACAGGAGGAAACTTTGCGCAGAGTTCGATTACCATTAATGGGTGGCTTCGCGATTTCTTATGGGCGCAGGCATCCCAGGTAATTCAGTCTTATGGTTCCTCATTATCTGCATATGGTCTTTTTTTCTTAGGCGCCCATTTTGTATGGGCTTTTAGTTTAATGTTTCTATTCAGCGGGCGTGGTTATTGGCAAGAACTTATTGAATCCATCGTTTGGGCTCATAATAAATTAAAAGTTGCTCCTGCTACTCAGCCTAGAGCCTTAAGCATTGTACAGGGACGTGCTGTAGGAGTAACACATTACCTTCTGGGTGGAATTGCCACAACGTGGGCATTCTTCTTAGCAAGAATTATTGCAGTAGGATAATGGCTAGGAGGATTTGAAAAGCATTATGGCATTAAGATTTCCAAGGTTTAGCCAAGGCTTAGTTCAGGACCCCACTACTCGTCGTATTTGGTTTGGTATTGCTACCGCACATGACTTCGAGAGTCATGATGATATTACTGAGGAACGTCTTTATCAGAATATTTTTGCTTCTCATTTCGGACAATTAGCAATCATTTTTCTGTGGACTTCCGGGAATCTCTTCCATGTAGCTTGGCAAGGAAATTTTGAGGCATGGGTACAGGATCCTTTACATGTAAGACCTATTGCTCATGCAATTTGGGATCCCCATTTTGGTCAACCGGCTGTAGAAGCTTTTACGCGAGGGGGTGCGCTTGGCCCAGTGAATATTGCCTATTCCGGTGTTTATCAGTGGTGGTATACAATTGGTTTACGTACTAATGAGGATCTTTATACTGGAGCTATTTTTCTATTATTTCTTTCTTTCATATCCTTATTAGCGGGCTGGTTACACCTACAACCGAAATGGAAACCGAGCGTTTCGTGGTTTAAAAATGCCGAATCCCGCCTCAATCATCATTTGTCAGGACTATTTGGAGTCAGTTCCTTAGCTTGGGCAGGGCATTTAGTCCATGTGGCTATTCCAGGATCCAGAGGAGAATATGTTCGATGGAATAATTTCTTAAGTGTATTGCCTCATCCTCAAGGATTAGGGCCATTTTTTACAGGTCAGTGGAATCTTTATGCTCAAAACCCCGATTCTAGTAATCATTTATTTAGTACTTCGCAAGGCGCGGGAACTGCCATTCTAACACTTCTCGGGGGATTCCATCCTCAAACGCAAAGTTTATGGCTTACCGATATGGCCCATCATCATTTAGCTATTGCAATTCTTTTTCTAATTGCTGGTCATATGTATAGAACTAACTTCGGTATTGGGCACAGTATAAAAGATATTTTAGAAGCGCATATTCCTCCGGGGGGTAGATTGGGGCGTGGACATAAGGGTCTTTATGACACAATCAATAATTCAATTCATTTTCAATTAGGCCTTGCTCTAGCCTCGTTAGGGGTCATTACTTCTTTGGTAGCTCAACACATGTATTCGTTACCTGCTTATGCGTTTATAGCACAAGACTTTACTACTCAAGCTGCGTTATATACTCATCATCAATACATTGCAGGATTTATTATGACGGGGGCTTTTGCTCATGGAGCTATCTTTTTTATTAGAGATTACAATCCCGAACAGAATGAGGATAATGTATTGGCAAGAATGTTAGAGCACAAAGAAGCTATCATATCCCATTTAAGTTGGGCCAGCCTATTTCTGGGGTTCCATACTTTGGGACTTTATGTCCATAATGATGTCATGCTTGCTTTTGGCACTCCGGAGAAACAAATCTTGATCGAACCCATATTTGCCCAATGGATACAATCTGCTCACGGTAAAACTTCATATGGTTTCGATGTACTTTTATCTTCAACGAATAGTCCGGCGCTCAATGCGGGGCGAAGCATATGGTTGCCGGGTTGGTTAAATGCTATTAATGAGAATCGTAATTCTCTATTCTTAACAATCGGGCCTGGAGACTTCTTGGTTCATCATGCTATTGCTCTTGGTTTACATACAACTACATTGATCTTAGTAAAAGGTGCTTTAGATGCACGTGGTTCCAAGTTAATGCCGGATAAAAAGGATTTTGGTTATAGTTTTCCTTGCGACGGTCCGGGACGAGGTGGTACTTGTGATATTTCTGCTTGGGACGCATTTTATTTGGCAGTTTTCTGGATGTTAAATACCATTGGATGGGTTACTTTTTATTGGCATTGGAAGCACATTACATTATGGCAAGGTAATGTTTCACAATTTAATGAATCTTCAACCTATTTGATGGGATGGTTAAGAGATTATCTATGGTTAAATTCTTCACAACTTATCAATGGATATAACCCCTTTGGTATGAATAGTTTATCAGTCTGGGCGTGGATGTTCTTATTTGGACATCTTGTTTGGGCTACTGGATTTATGTTCTTAATCTCATGGCGCGGATATTGGCAGGAATTGATTGAAACTTTAGCATGGGCTCATGAACGCACACCTTTGGCGAATTTGATTCGATGGAGAGATAAACCTGTGGCTCTTTCGATTGTCCAAGCAAGATTGGTTGGATTAGTCCACTTTTCGGTAGGTTATATATTTACTTATGCAGCTTTCTTGATTGCCTCTACATCAGGTAAATTTGGTTAATTTCATTCTTTATTGTATCTCCAAAAATTGAATCTCTTTGTATGAAGAAGGTGCTTCTTCTATTTCTACATCTAGGATCCGACTTATTTCTATCATTGATACTAATAGGAAATGAATCATCATCATAATGGCAAAGAAAAGTAGCATTGCCAGGGAGAAGAAGAGGCAAAAATTGGAAAAAAAATATCATTTGATTCGACGATCTCCAAAAAAAGAAATGAGCAAAGCTCAGTCGTTAAGTGAGAAATGGGAAATTAAGGCAAAGTTCGAAGCACTACCGCGTAATAGTGCACCTACACGTCTTCATCGACGTTGTTTTGCGACTGGAAGATCACGAGGTAATTATCGACACTTTGGATTATCTAGACACGCACTTCGTGAAATGGTTCACCAATGTTTGTTGCCCGGTGCAACAAGATCGAGTTGGTAAGAATAAAAAATTCTCTTCATTTTTTTATTCTTTTTGATGATCTGCGATCATAGGACGGTCCCTTGACCATTCCGTATAAATGGTTTATTCTATTTGTACAGATATGGTGGAGGGGCGGCAGGCAAATTCAATCTCTGTTTTCCATTAATTGTCAATTGTTCTTCTTATGGCATGGCGGAGTGGAGCAACTTGGTAGCTCGCAAGGCTCATAACCTTGAGGTTACGGGTTCAAATCCTGTCTCCGCACCATTTTGGATAAAAATGGAAATTCACTTATATATATATTTGATAATATAAAGAAATATACTATTCAATACAGAAGTAACGGCGGATAGCGGGAATTGAACCCGCGTCTTCTCCTTGGCAAAGAGAAATTATACCATTCAACTATATCCGCATTTTTTTATTCTAATTGATACTTTCTATATCAATTCGATTTGTGCAGAGATGTATTTGATATCTATTAGGAGTGATCAATAAAAAAGTCGAAATCTATAGATATATATCTATCTTATCTTTAATCAATTTCTCTATGTATGTATTAGATAAAGGATACATACATGGAGAAATTGATTTATCCAAAAGATTTGACTTCAATTGAAATTGGGTTAGTGATGAAGTCGGAGGGTTTCCTCGAAGCATCCATGGCTGAGTGGTTAAAGCACCCAACTCATAATTGGCGAAGTCGTGGGTTCAATTCCTACTGGATGCATCCCCATAGAAATATCCCCCACTCGATTTTTGTTACAGAATGAAATTTGTAAATACAGCTACATGATTATCTGAATTATATTGACTATATTCATTCTTTATCTTCTTTTCAAAAAAAAAACGATTGGATCCGTATCAATATCAATGGAATCTCATCATCCATCAATAACAAAGGTGTGGTCGATTCAATCCAATTATGTTAGAATAGTTATAATAACATTTGATCTGTATCAATGGACGATGGACTCCCAAGAAACGGTAGAAGAATGCGACCTATTATGGGACATACAATGCATTACAAACGTATGATCATTATGCTTGAACCGGCTTATTCGATTCCTTAGAATCGGGTTATTCTATTCCACCTCTTAGTTAGAAAGAAAAGAACTTAAACAATTAATAACATGGCGATACATAAAACTTCGAGCCCGAGCACACGCAATGGAGCCTTAAACAGTCAAGTGAAATCCAATTCACGAAATCGTTTGATTTCTGGACAACATCATTGTTGTAAAGGGCGTAATGCCAGAGGAATTATTACCGCAGGGCATAGAGGGGGAGGTCATAAGCGTCTATACCGTAAAATTGATTTTCGACGCAATGAAAAAGACATATATGGTAGAATCATAACTATAGAATATGACCCTAATCGAAATGCACACATTTGTCTCATACACTATGGGGATGGTGAGAAAAGATATATTTTACACCCCAGAGGGGCTATAATTGGAGATACCATTGTTTATGGTACAGAAGTTCCTATAAAAATGGGAAATGCCCTACCTTTGAGTGCGGTTTGAACTATTGATTTACGTAATTGGAAGTAACCAATTAGGTTTATGGCGAAACCTAGAAATCGATCTCTTATCCAATTGGAGTACCTCTACAGGATAGACTTCAACAGAAAACTGAAGAGTAACGGCAGCAAGTGATTGAGTTCAGTAGTTGCTAATATACCATTATTGACCCTAGAGATATAGTAATATGGAGAAGACAAAATTGTTTCAAGCACCGACAGAACACGAAGCGCTCCTCGTTTCAAACAAATAAGGGGAAGATCCGGATTATTCACATTTCATTTGATGGTCAAGGACAAATTGAAAGCGAAGCAGTGGTAATTCTAAGGATTCCCCCGGGAAAAAATAGAAATGTCTCCTACGTTACCCGTACTAGGTGTAAGTAGCAACGTAATTTCATAGAGTCATTCGGTCTGAATGCTACATGAAGAACATAAGCCAGATGAAGGAACGGAACAGAAAGACCTAGGATGTAGAAGATCATAACATGAGTCATTCGGAAGATTTGGATTCGTATAATATATATCCACTCATGTGGTATGGTACTTCGTTATGTCATTTATAATCTACGAAATAAACGATATATAAGATGCAGCTGTATAGATATTAGAATCTACATCCAGAAAGCCGTATGCTTTGGAAGAAGCTTGTACAGTTTGGGAAGGGGTTTTGATAAGAATCTACTTCAACCGATATGCCGTTAGGCACGGCCATACATAACATAGAAATAACACTTGGAAAGGGTGGACAATTAGCTAGAGCAGCGGGTGCTGTAGCGAAACTGATTGCAAAAGAAGGTAAATCAGCAACATTAAAATTACCTTCTGGCGAGGTCCGTTTGATATCCAAAAACTGCTCAGCAACAGTTGGACAAGTAGGGAATGTTGGGGTAAACCAGAAAAGTTTGGGCAGAGCCGGAGCTAAACGTTGGCGAGGCAAGCGTCCTGTAGTAAGAGGGGTCGTTATGAACCCTGTAGACCATCCACATGGGGGTGGTGAAGGGAGGGCCCCAATTGGTAGAAAAAAACCCTCAACTCCTTGGGGTTATCCTGCACTTGGAAGAAGAACTAGAAAAACGAATCAATATAGTGATAATTTGATTCTTCGTCGCCGTAGTAAATAGTCGAGCGTAAGCGTAGATAAAATAGAATTTGTTTCTTCGTCTTTACAAAAGAAAATAGCAATTTACTGGGACATTATAGGATTTTCTTTTTTTAGAGATTCTATATTTTAGAATTGGAAATATAAGAGAACAAAATTAACTTTTTTAGTTATTATAGGAGGAATAATTAACTATGACACGTTCACGAACAAAAAATCCTTTTGTAGCCAATCATTTATTAAGAAAAATAAAGAAGCTTAACACAAAAGGAGAAAAGGAGTTAATAAAAACTTGGTCCAGAACATCTACCATTATACCTACAATGATTGGGCATACCATTGCTATCCATAATGGAAAAGAGCATTTACCTATTTATATAACAGATCGTATGGTAGGCCATAAATTAGGAGAATTTTCACCTACTCGAAAACTTGGGAGGGTATCCAAAAAATGAGAAAAAATATATTTCTCAATTTACCCTTGGACCTATATTTTTTTACCATATATTTAAAAATACAGGTCACAATCATCATTGAAGTGAATTTTCCCATTCATTTTAGGATACTTTTCGCAATCATCATTGATAAAAATGAACATTATGAGGATTCGGATTAATTAATAAATTACTCAATCTGTTGCAGAATAAAAAGAATTGTATTATTCTGCAACAGAAAAAGAAATAAAGATATAGAAAGTTTAATAAAAAAAAATATAATTATGGATAAACAAAAAGATACCGAGTGGTGGTTATGGGCCAAAAAATACATCCGCTTGTTTTCCGACTTGGTGCAACTCAAAGTCATTATTCTATTTGGTTTGCAAAACCAAAAATGTATTCCGAGAATGTAAAAGAAGATAAAATTATACGATATTGTATCAATAATTTTATACAAAAAACGGTACCCGAATCCTGTGAATTCGAGACCGATATCTCTGGCTATGGAATGGGACGAATAAAGATTCAAAAAAGAATCGATCTGATTAAAGTGATAATCTATATGGGACTTCCAGACTCCTTAAAAGAAAAGGTTAAGGATCTAAGAGTCGAACAATTAAAGACTCAAGTGCAAAAAAAAGTAACTTGTGGGAACCGAGAACTCGACCTTGAAATTACAAAACTTCCAAGTCCTTATCTTTATAGAGACGCTAAAATTGTTGCAGAATTTTTAAGCGAACTATTACGGAATCGAATTTCGTTTCGTAAAGCAATGCAAAAAGGTATTGAATTAGCTGAACAGGCAGATACAAAAGGAGTTCAAATAAAAATTGCGGGACGTATGGAAGGAAAAGAAATTGCACGTGTCGAATGGACGAGAGAAGGTAGGGTTCCTCTACAAACCATTCGAGCTCCAATGGATTTTTGTTCCGTTCCACTTGTAACTTTGTTTGGGGTATTCGGAGTCAAAATCTGGATATTTCAAAACTTCTAAACAACGACTAATCAACTTTCCCTTATAACGTTGCATCTTTTTTTAAAACAAAAAATGACAATTTGAAATACTTTACGTTGAAGAAATTACAAAATTTGGAAGATTGAATAAAAAAAAATTAATGAATCATTTTAGAATGAAGGAGTTGCTATGCTTAGTGTGTGACTCGTTGGTTTTTTTTGAGTGTTTCAATTTCTACAAAAATTCGTAGAATTCATTACTATAAAAAACCTACTCATCGCTTCCCATTATCTGGATAGAAAGAACTGCCGAAAATAGAAAATCAAAATAAGGATCTATGTGGTGATATAATTATAGCAACTGAAATAAAAAAATAAAATTATTAGTTGTAAAGCAATAAGAATATACAGATAAATGAAGGGGTGAAAGAAAGCTAGAAAAAGGATATTAATGATATAGAATTCTACTATGTAAAGGTCTATTGGTCATCTCATAAAAAGTAGTGTAATAAAGCATCAATATTCAAAATTCATCCATATATGGATGAATATTAGAATAAACGAATAAAGAGCCACGAATCAAGAAAACTGAGAGGGTTGATTCAACAAAAAAGAATAAAAAAAAAACAAAATCTTATTAATCTTATTAAAGCAGCTCCATTGTAGAATTTAGACCTAACCATAAATTGAAAAGCGATGGGAACGACGGAACCTGTGAATACAAAAGATTCCATGAAAATTAGAAATCTTACTGATTCATTAGATGGGATGGCGGAAGAAACTAAAAATTCATGGTTTTTTGAGGAGTTGTGGACGAACCCAACATTACATCTTCAATTTATAATCAGAGAGTCAATATTCGCCCGCGAAAATCCCGCGATTCTATTTCATTTTCTATTTTAGAAAAAAATATGTATATTAGTGTATATTATTTTAATTATTATTCTTTTTTCGGTTCCAGATTTTTCAATCGATTTATTTGCGAGGAGCCGTATGAGGTGAAAATCTCATGTACGGTTCTGTAATAGAGATGGAATTGAGAAATAACCATCAACTATAACCCAAAAAGAACGAGATTCCGCAAACATCATAGAGGGAAATTAAAAGGAAACGCCTCTCGCGGTAAT
Source organism: Lathyrus sativus (assembly GCA_963859935.3). Classification (NCBI taxonomy): domain Eukaryota; kingdom Viridiplantae; phylum Streptophyta; class Magnoliopsida; order Fabales; family Fabaceae; genus Lathyrus; species Lathyrus sativus. The sequence continues at coordinate 1,082 of CAWUDS030000510.1, read as the reverse complement.
AAAATTTGCTTCGGAAAATATGCTCTTCAGGCACTTGAGCCCGCTTGGATCACATCTAGACAACTAGAAGCGGGTCGACGGGCAATGTCACGAAATGTTCGCCGGGGTGGACAAATATGGGTCTGCATATTTCCAGACAAACCAGTTACAGTAAGACCTACCGAAACGCGTATGGGTTCGGGAAAAGGATCGCCTGAATATTGGGTAGCTGTTGTTAAACCCGGAAAAATACTTTATGAAATGGGAGGGGTCCCAGAAAATATCGCTAGAAAGGCGATTTCAATAGCGGCATCCAAAATGCCTATACGAACTCAATTCATTTTTTCCAAATAATCATTAGAACGAATGTTAGTATGAAAAAAGGAAATTCTCCGTTTCTTTTTTTTTTTGAACACACAATATTTTTTTTATTTCAACTTTTTGACTGAAAGATAAGAAAAAAGGATATGATTCAACCTCAAACCTATTTAAATGTAGCCGATAATAGCGGAGCGCGCGAATTGATGTGTATTAGAATCATAGGAGCTAGTAATCGACGGTATGCTTATATGGGTGACATTATTGTCGCTGTAATCAAAAAAGCAGTGCCAAATTCATCGTTAGAAAGATCTCAAGTCATCAGAGCTGTAATTGTACGTACCTCTAAAGAACTAAAACGTCATAATGGTATAATAATAAAATATGATGATAATGCAGCCGTTCTCATTGATAAACAGGGAAATCCAAAAGGAACTCGAATTTTTTCCGCAATAGCCCGAGAATTGAGACAGTTAAATTTTACTAAAATAATTTCACTCGCACCCGAGGTGCTATAATCTGATATAATACGTTATACTTGATATTTGATGGAGTATCCCCATGAATCGGTAGTAGGATTTATATATATATTATATAAATATAAAGGGGATCCATACATAAATATCCATGAACAGGATCTATGGTCCATATACACACATAGACCTAAGGATACATACATCAAGGGTTATTGGAGATTCCATGTACTAATTCATGATTTAACATGTACAGAATAAAAGCCTTTCATTTGTTTATTTTCGAGAAAAATATTAAAATAAAAATGAAAT
>CAWUDS030000509.1:0-25021 GCA_963859935.3 Lathyrus sativus | reverse complement strand
ATCAAGGAACGTTCTGCATAACTTCAAGCAAATACAACAAGTGAGAATCAGAAATTGAAGGAAGAGAAAGGCGTTCTGACCAGATTGGTTACCTATATAGCACAAACTTCATGATCAAAAGAGTACAAAACTGCTTCTAAAGATCCTTCTTCTAAAGACAAGGAAGCAACACGATACTGGAAGGAATATGCTTGTAACACAGAGAAAGATGACTGAAGCAGCAAAAAGGACTATAAATAGAATAATTTATTGTACAATCTTATCATCTCTAATGTAATTTCAATATTCGAATGAAGTTTCTCTTAATTTAGTTTATTCTCCCAGATAACCCAGGAAAAGCAAGTTTCATTTTACTTTAAGTTGTCAAAAATATGAGTATAACACACAACTGAAACAATGAACAAATAAACAACCAGAATTATGATAAATTTACTAGAAAATGTAGATCCACAGACATGATAACATATAACAATGTAAGGTTATAAGATCCACAAACATAAATATTCACAAGCAAAAGAAACATAAAAGGAGGGTTCTACATCCTAGACCTAAGGTTTATTCAACAATTCCATGATTGCCTTAAGATCAAAACCACTTTATTCTTGCCTCTCAACCATAGGCTTGAGTTGAGTTTCCACTGAGAGTTGGTTGTTAGCCATTTGAATTTTCATAGCCTCTTGACATTCAGCAACTGCAGTTACTTTAGCTTCGAGATTGTGCAATTGCTTTTGGCTAGTTGCAACGACTTCCTTTGTTGAGACAAACTTTAGATCTTCAATAAAGGAGTTTACATATCTTCTTAAGGCTTCTCATTTTGCATTATAAGCTACAGAGTTAGTGGATGTGAATCCTTATTCCACAAGATCTTTTTTCTCATTAAACAACCCAGTCTTAAAAACTTCTAACCGAGAAAGTACACGATTGGGTAGAGGCATGTGGTTGGTGTTTACTGTGAAATTTGGTAAACAACCTCTGGTCTATCAACTTTGGGTGAAATTGAGTAACTCGTAGGATCGACCATACAAATTCTAGGACATGTGCTAAGTTTAAAAGAAAATCTAAATTGAACTCCACATTCGACTATAAAAACTTTGTAAAGTAAAAAACAACTGGGAAATTGACAAGGCTATAAAATAAAGGGTGCAATTCTTAAAGCGTCGAAAGTAAAGGGAAAGATGTAAAAAACTTTGAAAATAAAGGCAATGATGTAAAGGCTTGAATTTGATAAAAGTGCAAGAAAGTAAGTGTGTAAGACGTCGAAAGTAAAAGCAATAATGTAAAAGGTTTGAAAGTAAAAGGCAAGATGTAAAAAGCTTTGAAAATAAAGGCAATGATGTAAAGGCTTCAATTTGATAAAAGTGCAAGAAAGTAAGTGTGAAGAAAAATATTTGGAAAAATGCAGGAAAGTAACATTCGAAAGCAATTAAAAAGAATGCAGGAAAGTAAATCAACTAGAAGTAAATATTAAAAATAAAGTTTCAAGGAAAAACCTGTAAATACGAAAGATAAAGCTCAGGAAAAGGCATTTAAACATGAAAGATAAAGTTTAAAGGAAAGCATGCAAGATAAAGTGCAGAATACACAATAGCATACAAATGATAAAGATAAATAAATTGCATTGATGAAAAGAGATGGTGTCACGTCACGTACGTTCTCTCGAACTCGTTTCTCTACACGCGGGTACTTTGAGTAATTTGGAGTAACTTGTACAAGACAAATGAACACCCTTATTCTATGGAAATAAACCCTATTTATAATGCTAGAAAATAACCACTAAGTGATAGTTGTTGCTTCAAAACGTGTCTTTTGGCGCTTTTTCTTGACTTCAACCGTTCCTAAGTTCGCCAACTGCTCTTTTGAAATTCAAATATTAGGAATTTCCCTCCAACCTTGGTGGTAACTGCAACGCGCTTCTTTCATCATTCTCATGGTCGAAGGCCTTTTCCAACACTTAGCAATTTTTCCAGAAGTTTGCACAACCTCTCTTTGACTCACGCTTCACCAAAACTGGGTCGAAGCCTTCTTATGCTTAAAAATGATTTTTTGACTTGAGACGACTCTGGTTTTGCTGGTGTCGAAAATGAGAGCCAACAAATTGCCCCCAAGAAATGTCCTTTCGCCAAAATTGGTAGGAAGGTCATTTTTTATAACCATTTTGACGCATATGACTATGAAATTGCATGGCCTTAACTGAACAACCCACTACTCATTTAGTGGCTAAAATGTTCAATTTCTTTAACCCACGCTTATGACGTCACGCCATCATGACAAATCCTTAAACGTCTTTTCAGCCGTATTCATCATCACTTTTTCTTGAAGACCTATGTTTTGCAGTCTAGCCATAACTACTAACACTCATCCTTTCTCACGAGAAAGACACGCGCCCCAACTACCTGATCAATTTCAACGGTGGATTCAAGGCTTTTAGGATTCCCAAACGCCTATAAATACTATTTTTCACCATTTTGTGAACTTTCCACACTCTCAGAATCTTAAGCACCTTGTCTCTCTTCCTTAAGTTTTCTTCATGAAACCTAGAAAGCACAATTTCCTTTCATTTCTTTTAACAATGGCATCCTCTTAAGCAAATCTTCACGAGAAGAAAACCCAAAAGGGTAAAGTCATTCAATTCAAGCACTCTATTCCACCATTCGCAAACATTCTTGGCCCCCAAATAATGGATAATCGCCACTGCATGTCAGAACCCATCACTGAAGAAGCACAAAGCATCTACAAATCTCAAGTAACGATTCCTTTGATCGTTTCTGATAAACCATATGCATTATCTGGTCCTCTGGCTAATGTTGGAATTTCCGATGAAAAACTGAGTGAGTTTCTTCCTTCCTACCGGAAATCAAGGCCGTTAGGGCAAAAAAGTTTCCCTAGACCCACTGGAACTACTTCTGAAGACCTCCCATTGCCTAAGATCAACATTAGTTATCTCACTGATGATACTAGGCTGGTAAGAGCTATCAATCCCCTAAAGGACTTTGACCTTTGGATGAAGAAATTGGAAAAAGTTAAGGATGAACACTGGAAGTCTATAGGTATCTATCATCTCCTTATGCTGTCGAAGACTAACATCCCATACTGCTTGAACCTGCTGGCATCATCTCTGTACTTCTGGGACAGTACTCACTATACCTTCCATTTGCCATGTGGAATGGTTACACCATTACTCTTCGACCTGGCTGCCATCACAGGGCTTCACCCAGATGGCATCCCTTATAATCCTGACGTCGATGCTGAAGACACCATAAACATTTCAAGCTCCAAACTCACCTACACCCTCTTCATCAAACACCATTTTGACTAAGACCATGAAGACGTGTCTGATGAAGAACACATTGCATTTCTCACTGTATGGTTGCCGAGATACGTTTTCTGCACCAAATATTTGCAGGTAGCCAAGAAGTACTTGCCCCTTGCTAACCAACTCCACAAAAATAGAGGGGTCTGCTTAAGTGAACTCATTTTATCAAACCTCTATGAATCCATTAGTGAAGGAGCTTCTCGACTAAAACACATGGAGGCTCAAAGTTTTGTACACTTGAGTGGTCCTCTTTGGCTACTTGAACTGTGGCTTAATGCAACCTTTGAAGCTAGCCTTCCCAGAAAAGGGATATTTAATAAGGCTTCTACTGAGATAAGAGGAAGGAGAATTGAAGGGAACCGTTTGGTTAAGCTTACTCCCAACAATGATGGCGAAACCCTTAAAGGGGCCTTCATCAGTTACATTATGATGTTTGTCAAACGCTATGAGTTCACTCCAAGCCTGCCACCCTTTGCTGAACGAAGATATGGCCCTGTGTGGTTCAAAAGGACATTTCCCAATCCCCACAAAAAGCTTCACAATGAGTCCGTTGCTATTTGGGAAGCCTTTTTAATTCCCCTATTCATTGTCAACAGATTAAACCTAGGGAGAGGTCTGGCAGCACTGACTGCATACTGTTGCACCCTAGAATTTGCCCAACCTTATTCACTTGGTTTATGTTTCATTATCATTAGCATTTGCATCTAGAGTCATGTACATAGACTAACCATCTGCATAGCATAAGCATAGCAAGACATTCAACAGGGGACCAATCATTATTATTATCTCTAGAGGCCTATCAAGAGGTTATTATCCTAATTCCATCTCATTCAAGTCATCAGAAAAGAATTTGAGAGCAGAGAGTTCAGCAGATCAAGCCTTGAGCCTATCCCCTATCTGAGGGCATCTGAGGGTCAACAGGGGGGTTATGAGCTGTGAATGGAAGGCATGGAGAGCATATAGACATCATGAGAGGCTTAGAAAGTCATTTGGGGAGGAAAACAAGTTGTTGAGGTGACCACAAGAATTGCAGTTGAAGACAGTCGACTAGGGTTTCATCTGGGTCAACCCTAGGTCAACCCTAGGTCAATTGACTGATTGAAAGGCATTAAGGGCTATTGGAGAGATGTGGGGTTCATCATTTGACATGGAGAATAAGGATATGTTGTTATGCTAAGAAGAATTCAAGAGAAATCAAGGAGAGGAGGAGTTTCTAAATTAGGGTTTCTATGTAAAATCCCCTAGTTTAGGTCAAATTTCCAAGCAAGATAAGTCAAAATGCAAGCTTCAAATGGATCCTTGGCCAACATGAAACTTGTAGAGGATCTCAAGACCTTTAATTTGAGTGGTGGAAGACATCAAGGAGATTTATAGAACTCAAGTTATGGTCCTTGCAAGTTACAGGTCATCTGAGGTATCTGGAATTTTGTCTGTGAAAGTGACTTGACTTCCAAGCTAGTTTTACCCCTCAAGGAGATTTCAAATAAATTTCTGGTCAACATAAGAATTGTTCCTCATTGTCTTAGCTTTCTAGAATGGTATAGTATGCCTTCATATGATGTGTGGAACTCAACTTATGGTCTTGGCAAGCAAAGGGTATTTTGGTCATTTGTGAATTACAGGTCATTTTAACCTATGTCCAAAACTCATACAAGGACGCCTCAAATGGAAAAACTTACAACATCAAACTTGCTCCAAATGACATTTTGAGTCTAGAAAAGTGACCATGAGAGATTGGAAATGTCCATAGCACAAGGTTTCAAAATTGGTGAATTTAATGAAGGAAAATGGCTTAAAAAATGGTATTTTTCATATCTTGGCCAAATGAGGTGAAATTATAGGTCATTTTGAATGGAAAGATCATTTTAAGGACATTGGATAAAGTAGAATTTTGAGCTTAGTTCACATTTTGGGAGTTATCCATGGTTACTTGTAATGGAAGATACATAATCCAAATTGAAAAGGGAAAGTGTAAAGGAAATTTCTCCAATGTTCTAGGAGGTTCCTATATCACCTATATATTCATGCAAGCTGAATCATGAAAGGGTTGGTGCTACCACTTTGTTCAAAACCTCCATTTTCACTCATTTTTCATTCTTGCATAAGCCTCTCACATTCCCTCAATTTCTCACCAATCATCCTCATTCTTGATCTGAACCTCATCACTATCATCCATAGTTTGTAATTCACACATCCATTTGGCTGAATCAATCAAGGAGAGTGCCATACAAGTTTCATTCTTCAAGGTTCAAGAACTTGGAAGCATAAGATTCAGAGGGTTTGCACACGAGATATTGCATACAGAATTCATCCTTCAAGTCACTGAGCAAGTTCCAATCACTGCAAGCACCTAATTCAAGGAGTAACATAGCTGTTTTCTCACTTTGCACCAGGTTTGTTTTCTATTCAAATTGCTTAGCTTAGTTAGAGTTTTAGGGTTTTGATAGAGTAGAATGGTTAAGATAGGATAGAGGACTGTTTTGGATGAATTTGGTAAGGTTTCATGAAGATTGGTTATGGTGCATCAAATCTGTTAGAGCATATAATTGCTGAGATAGGACACGAAGATGTGATTGGATTAGCATGCTGTGATCAGGATGAGTTGTAGGTTAGTTTAGGGTGAATTTTGTGAAGAATTGAAGCAGTTGTTGGCAGGTGATCATGGTGGATTCTATCTGGTATCACTATCGGGTTTGCTCTTTGAGTGAGTTTCAGAGTGAGATAGCATCATAGATTTGGAGAGGGGAAAAAATGGATGAATTTTGGTTTTGGAAGGGAGTGATTTCATGGCGTATTGGAGGAGAATGATGAGCACGAAAGTCATGCATGGAGCTGGTTGTTTCTGAAACCCTAGAAGAAGTTTGGGGACGATGATGGATGGCCGTAGGATCCCTTGTTTGACCACGACCCCAATCTTAATCCAACGCTTCATATTTAAAGCTGAAACGGAGGGAAAGTTCAAAAGAGATGAAACGCGGCATTTCAATAATTGGGGGATTGGGCTCAGAGCGCTATCCACACCCCCCAATTTCATAAGCCCAACGCGCTTAACTTGGTTTTCTTACTTTTCTCACCCCCTCCATTTTATTTCTTTATATTTTCTTTTATTTTCTTTAATTTTTTCATGCATCTTCTAAAATTCATAATAAATAGCAAAATCATCATTTTTAATTCATTCTTTTTTGCATTATTTTCTTTAGGATGTCTAGAAAATTATAAAAAATAAAAATTGCATTTTATTTTTAATTTGATATTTTTCCCATATTTTCTAAATAAATGACATTTTAAATGGTTTCATTTCATACATGATTTTATTAATTTTTGTTCTATTAGATACTTTCATATTTTTCATCCATTCTTTTTAGGGTGTTTAGGTTAGACATTGAACTTGTAGATTCATTTTAGTTCCCATTTTTAGAAATTAATTTTAGGTGCTTAATGTAAGCTTGAATAACATGAATGAAACTAGGGTTTTTAGGTGATGACTTAGGAGATTTGATTCTTTCCCTTAGGACTTAGGGTTTGAATAGTTTAGTTATGGGACTATAGGGGCTATGGGTAGTTATTAGATCCCTTAGAAAAAGTCAGGATTCCCCTACTGCTATTAATACTCTGTATATATCTGATTGACTGGTATGGTGTGCCCTCTGGGGATTATTGCTTGCTTGCTTGGGTATTGGGATTGTCTGGGGACTTGGGAGCTGAAGACTTGAGGAGATGAAGGTCATTGGAGATCCAGAGATTGAAGATCAACTGCCAGAGTTGAATAGGAGGTTATTGCTAGCAGCTGCTGAGGAGACTAGGGTTTAGGAGCTAGGCAGAGCTCTAGATTAGAAAGCTTGCTTCTCAAACATAGATGGATTTGTTTGCCTCTATCCTTTCTCTATGATTCAAAGTCTCCTTCAAATATCCACCTCCTTCCTTTGGAAGGATCAGTGAATATATTTGAAAGATAGAACTTTTGAGAGGAAACTTTCTGTTTAATGTTAACAGTTGATGAACCACCCTTGGTAGGTAATTAACTGTCTAACATTCATTCACCTCATCTGGTTGACTGATGTTCATCCTAGAGCCTGAGACTTGAAGAAAAGCCATTGCAGATGGGAGGTAGATGATCAAAGCCCTTACCTGAAGGCCATGAAGATAGAGACTGCTGCTGACTGAAGCTTGTAGCTGATTAAAGAGGACTTGAAGATGGATATTGATGCAGAGCTGCTGTGGCTGTTTATTTTGATGTATTTCATTTCTTGATGTATTGATTGGTTTTCCTGACTGTATTGTTTGCTGTTTACCCTGTTGGGTTGAAAGTGAAGCCTGTTCACTTTTGCCTATTGTTTTCTAGGTCCGAGGTTGAGTGGGACTCCCTTGCCTCGCTTGTATTGTTGCATCCATGCATTTTACCGCTTTACTGTATATATATCTGCTATTGTTTCTGTTTCCGTCTATTCCCTTAGGATCTCTGTTTCTCTCTGTGCAAGAGAGGAGCATGATAGACATTAGGTCTTAACCCATGCATGATAACATTAGGTTAGTTTGTTTCCCTTCGCAACCATAGGATAGAGTTCTGTCTCTTCTTCCTCAAAACAAACAGGAAAATACCATAAAGATTTCAAATATAATAAAAGACACTTCTTCCGTAAAAGAATGTGAACTCATCAAGACGTTATTTTTGTCCGCCGGGACTGTTAATCAGAAAAACCTTTTTCAGAAGGAATAAAATCAACCAAGACAGACTTGTGTCGTACGTGGCTCGAACTACGTTTGCTCTGATCTTCCATGCTGTGTGGAAGTACGTAGGCATAGGATGCGATATCCTAGCGAGCAACCATCCCCTCCTTTCCCGTAGGTAGGCGAACTACGTTGACTCTGATTTCTCGTTCCAGACGGGAATACGTAGGCATAAAGTGCGATACTTTGCCGAGTCATTTTATTTTCATTCTCTTTTCTTTTTAACCCCTGACCTTTAGTTTAGATAGAATAACAATCCATACCCGAAAACAAGCGTGGATCCCGTCGAGTACGACGGACGTGAGGGGTGCTAATACCTTCCCCTTGCGTAACCGACTCCCGAATCCAGGTTTTGGTTGCGATGACCATGCCTTTCCCGTGTTGTGCGAGGTTTACTCTGAGCGTTCCCTTTCCCTCCCGTGGGATAAATAACGCACGGTGGCGACTCTTCTGTTCAGCCGACGCCGATTTTCGCAGTAGCGACAGCTGGCGACTCTGCTGGGGATCCAACGTCCCCTGGCTGCTAAGGACTGCGATAGTTCTTATGCATTTGGGATCCAACGTCCCTTTGAGAGAGTCAATCCTAGCGCTTGTTTTCCCGTCGAGGATTTTGTATGGAGTTATTGTATATTTCTGACCTTTATTTTCAGCTTTGTATATATGGATTATTATTGCTGTATTGGGGTGTGACGGGTGTTCTGATATTGAGAGATAAGTCGGACCTGGGCTTGAGTGCACCTAGAATTAGATTAGAAAGTAGTGGGCGCGTGCCGGCTTTGCTTGCATTAGTGTCTCATGAAATCTACACTCGGACGAGGTTCTTCTGGTTGGCTTCTTTTTCTACCCTTTGGGTCGAAGGGGTTGTTGGTCAGCTGAATTGTCGACTCCGGGAACCGATCATTTGGAAGTTGGCTAAGTGAGGCCTCTTCAGGATTTGATGATGCCACTCCTTCTGGGAATCGTATCATCAACCCTGAAAGTCTGTGACGCCAACGACCGCATAGGATGCCATACCTTTGTCAGTTACTAGGACATCCACCTGTGAGAGGGCTTGGGGTTATGCAGGTAACTAGACCTTCAGACTACCGGTTATTTCTTGATCAGAGATCCTGGGTATTTATGATGAGTTAGGAGGTCTGTCAGAGACCATTTGGAGGTGTGTTCTGAGGTCTGTCAGAGACTAGTTGGAGGTATGTTCTGAGGTCTGTCAGAGACCAGTTGGAGAGTTCTGAGGTCTGTCAGAGACCAATTGGAGATATGATTTGAGGTCTACCAGAGACCAGTTGGAGTTATGGTTTGAGGTCTGCCAGAGACCAGTATTGAAGCTTTGTTTTAGGTCTATCTGAGACCAGGGTTTGATGACTTTTGGATGGTCTATCTGAGACCTTTCTTGATTGGGTTCAGGCCATTCAGCTACAGCTTTGGTCCCTGTTGCATGTTACTTGCATTACATTACCTGCATATCCATTACCACTTGCATTCCACTAACGTGTGTCTGTGCTGCAGGTGCATTTGCATATTCCCCGGTTCTAGTGCCCAGACTTCTGAGTATTGATTATGGCGGGTTTGAGGAAGACAGTTGCGTATAAGCTGCCTTCACCTGATATTACTTCTTTGCTTGGTCTGATATCTCTCGCTGATGAGGAGGTTAGGAGAAGCTTTAGAATGAGTCATGGGAGATTACTGAGATTGGTCTGCAAGCCCACGGCTGATGAGATGAACGGGCTATACACCTTGATGCAGTTCTATGACCCCGCATTGAGATGCTTTACTTTTGCTGGCTTCATTCTAGGGCCTACCATTGAGGAGTACGTGGAGTTTACTGAGCTTCCCGTGCAGAACAAGGTTCCCTTTATCCATTCTGCTGCTGAGCCCAAGCTGGAGGACTTAGCCAAAGCCTTGCATATGAATGCTGCTGAGTTGTTAGTGACTTCTTGGCTTGGGGTTCCCGGTTTCCCTCTGGATTTTCTGGTTGGCAAGGCTCAAGAGTACACCAAGAACGGTTGTTGGGTGGTTTTCAATGCTATTTTGGCTTTATGCATTTATGGAATTGTGCTGTTTCCTAACTTGCCCAACTTTGTGGACCTGGACGCTTTCCATCTGTTTGCTGCAGGCAACCCAGTGCCGACATTGATCGGAGACTTCTACCACTCCTTGCACTACAAGAACGAAAACCGAAGGGGAAAAGTTGTTTACTGCTGTACTCCTCTATTGAATATGTGGTTCAAAAGTCATCTCCCCATGAAGGGACCATTTGTGGACAGTGCAACCTCAGCCAGTTGGTCAGAGCGCCTGATGAGGCTATATTCCGAAGACATTGTATGGTTTGATCGAGACCTATTGGGATCTGAGCTCATCTTCAGCTGTTCTGGGTACCCTAATGTGCCGTTGATAGGAAGGAAAGGGTGTATCAATTACAACCCTTCTCTATTCATTCGTCAGTTCGGATATGCACTGAAGAATCCACCTCAGGAGGAAGAAGTACAGGAATCTCTGTACTTCACAGGTGACGTGAAGGGGGAGTTATTAGCCAAGTTGCAACATGCTTGGACGCGTATTAACCGCAGAGGGAAGCCGTTGTTAGGAAAGAATAACTGTCAAGCCTATGCCCCTTACAAGGTTTGGATCCAGGAAAGAGCAAGTCAGTTGAGGATGCCGTTTCCAGATGCACCAATCCTTGTTCCTATTCCGGTAGCGGAGCCAACCACTGTTTCTCGGGAAGCCTATGAGCAAGTAGTGAGAGAAAAAGAAACCTTGATGAAGATCAATGAAGGGTTAGAGCAGGAGCTAGCCCAGATACGCAGTGAGAAAAACAAGGCCGTATATGCTTTCCAACAACAAATCGAGCTGCTAAACAGGTTAGGGGCTGAGTTGACTGAGAAAAAGAAAAAGCGTGAACGTTTGGGGCAAGAGTTCAGAAGCTCCCATGACATGCTGGAAGCCAAAAAGAAGGCGCTCGACGCGGCACACCGAGAAATCTCCTCTTGCAATAAGACTTGGAATGCTACTCTCACCAACAATAAAATGAGAGAAGATAAGCTGAAACAACAAATCTCTGACCTCGAAGAGAAGTTGAAGTCTAGCATCAAGAAGTGCGAGGAAGAAGTGATGACCCGGTACAGTGTCCAGCATGCACTGAACAAAGCAATCAAATCCAGAGATGAAGCGGTGTCTCAGAAGCGAAAGCTAGAAGATTGCTTCGGAGAAGCAACATGGGAAGAAACTGCTGAAGATGTGCGCCGTGTTCTTAAGAAGAGAAACCAGCTTGTTGAAGGGCTGCTTGATCGACCAAGCCATCCAGAGACCAAGAAGTTGATAGAAGAGTACCAGACTTTTGGGAGGATTTGATCATTCCATGTAGTAACTTGTAGTAACTTGTATGCTTTATTTGCATAAGTGCTGACCATCACCAGGATTGTTGGTTGAGGTCATGCCTTCTTTGTACTCTCAGTGATATTGTACTCTCGGCTTATTGATTTTCCCTGCAATATATGAGGCTTTCTATGATTCAGCTCCGGTATTCCTATTGTCAACACTGTCACTGCACTGGCACCTTCACACTAGAACTGGGGGAATGAATTTCCCTAATGCACAGACACATTGCATTGCATTCATACTCATATTGCATTACAGGTAATCTTTGAATAGTGTCTTATTTCCTGCTCTGTACCAGGTACTTTTCAGGATTGCAGATCAGCACCCGCACCGCTATTCTACCCGCACCAACTGTCGAAGAATCATGGATCAAATGCAGAACGAGATGCAAGATGTGCGCGAGAAGCTCGCTCTCTTTATGCAGACCATGGAAGTTATTGCTAAAGGACAGGAGAATTTGCAGGCCATGGTCCAACCTCTGTTGGCTCGAAACGCTGGTCATGGTAACGAGGATCATCAGTCTGTACGGGTCGATACTGTTCATGGAGATGGCACTCCCACGCCAGTGGCTCCACCTGTAGTCAATATACCCGCTGCTAATGTCAACAACGCTACCGCTGCTGTAAATGGTAACGTCGGAGTTGGAAATGAGACTGCTGTCCATAACGTTGGGCTGGGTGATGTCAATTTGGGAGATAATATGGGAGGCAACGCCTTCGTCAATGCTGGATTCGGATTCAACGATCAGGGATTCGATAACACTGGGAAGTATGGCTTTAATGCTCAAGGCTTTGGGCAAGACGGTTATGGCGCGACCAATCAGGGTTACGGAGGCTTCGGAAACAGAAACGGTACTGGATTTATGGCTTTTGGTCCTGCTGAAGGTGTTCAAGGGTACGGCAACAGAGGCCGAGGTCCGGGGATGAATCAGATCAGAGCTGGGCGTAATAATGGATATGATGGATATGGAGCTGGAAATGGTATGTGGCAAGAAGATCAGCAGGAGGACGCTTTCTCCGGAGGAGGTTTCGAAGGGCCGATGGATGACTCCCAGAAGATCAGAATGCTGGAAGAGCAGATGAGGGGAGTCCTAAACCAAAGTGTTGTGGGTTTGGACATGGCCACAATGGGGCTGGTACCTGGCTTGAGGGTGCCAATTAAATTCAAAGCTCCTGCGTTTGACAAGTACAAAGGCGACACATGTCCAAAAGTGCATGTACGAGCTTATTACAGAAAGATGTCTGCATACTCAACTGATGAAAGAATGCTAATGCATTTCTTTCAGGATAGTCTGTCGGGTCCTTCCCTAGAGTGGTACATGGGGTTGGAGCCAACTGATATCAAGACATGGAAGCAATTAGCAGAGGCATTTGTAGCTCACTACAAGTATAACAACGACTTGGCACCCAATCGGGTCCAATTGGCTGGGCTGTCGCAAAAGAAAGGGGAGAGCTTTAAAGAGTACGCGCAAAGGTGGCGCGATATGGCTGCCAGGGTCCGTCCTCCGGTAGAAGATAAGGAAATGAATGACATGTTTGTCGGCACATTCACAGGTCTGTTTCATGATATGCTGTTTCACACGTCTCTGGCCAGTTTTTCAGACCTAATTCTGATGGGAGAAAAGATTGAACGTAACATCAAGCAAGGAAAGTTCCAAGTCGAGGAATCAACTGCATCTGGCAGTAATAGGAAAGCTTTTGGTGGGCGCCGTCAGGGCGAGGCAAGCGCAGTATTTGGAGGCCGAGGCCGGGGCCGAGGCAGGGGACGAGGTCAATATCGTCAGCCGCAGCAGGTGGCGAGTGTTACTATCCCGTATCAACAAACACCATTCCAGCAACAACCACCGGGTCAGCAACAGCCAATGCAACAGCAGCAGCAGCCTCAACAGGGGGCACAGCAAGCTCAGCGAAGATTCCAGGGTAGTAAACCGAGAAGAGTGTTTGAGAAACCTCCCTCAACCTATGCCGATTTGTTACAGACATTGTTGGGATTAAACCTGGTAGAGAAAAGAACCCTGGCACCGATAACGGGAGCTCCCCCGTTTGGTTACGATGCAAACAGGCACTGTGAGTTTCATTCTGGGGCTCCAGGCCACGATATAGAGGGTTGCCACGCTTTTAAGCATGTTGTGCAGGATCTTTTGGACAATAAGACTATCAATTTCGGAACGGCAGGTCCGAATATAGTGCAGAAACCCATGCCTAATCATGGGGCAAACGCCATTCTGACTGAGGAAGGGTTGAATCTGATTATGAATGTTGAAGATTTGAAGACGCCGCTGAGCGAGATAAAGGGCCGACTGTTGCAAGGGGGTGTTTTCCCAGGATGTAACGAGTATTGCTTAGAATGTTGGACCCTAGCTGGGGGGTGTGATGATTTGAAGAAAGGCATTCAGGCTTTAATCGATGAAGGCATCTTGCAGTTTGACCGTTCAGCAATCGAAGAGCCCGCAGGGGCAATAGCAGATGATCAGAGTGATGTGGCCACGGTAACGATTCCTCGGAAGACGATCACTATTGCAGCACCAGCTCAGCGACCATCGATCACCATAACTAAGGCCGGGCCAATCCCGTACGAGAACACGAAAGCAGTCCCATGGTCGTATGGGTTGGAAGTATATTGTGACGGGATAAAAATTGATGTTAACAAGCAGCCAGCCGAGACTGTGGATAACGTTGTTGGTTCGGGAGGAATGACGAGGAGTGGTAGGATCTTTATATCCCCCGAAGTGGAGGCCGAAAGACTAGCGAAAGGAAAAGGGAAAGCAGTTGAGAATGTTCCGGTGCAAGCGAGTGGAAAAGAAGCGGCATCGAAGGATGTAGAAGAGTTCATGCGCTTGATTCGGAAAAGTGATTATAAGATTGTGGAGCATCTGCAGCAGACGCCGTCCAAAATATCTATCCTGTCATTGCTGTTGTGTTCGGAAGCCCACCGAAATGCTTTGCTGAAAGTCCTGGACACTTCTTTTGTACCCCAAGACGTCTCCGTAAATCAGCTAGAAGGAGTGTTGGCACATGTGAATGCAGGCCACAGTCTGGGATTTACTGATTTTGACTTGACTCCGAAAGGGAGAGATCATAATATGGCACTACACATATCTGCTGAGTGTAGAGGATCAGTAATGTCACACGTCTTGGTTGACACCGGGTCATCTTTGAATGTGCTGCCCAAGAAAGCGATGATGAAGTTGGATGTTAGAGGAATCTTGTGCACACCCAGCGATTTGGTAGTCAGAGCGTTTGACGGCACGCGGAGAACAGTCTTTGGATCGATTACACTGCCTCTGCAGGTGGGGCCGGAAGTGTTTGCAACTGAGTTTTATATCATGGATATACAGCCTGCGTACAACTGCTTGCTTGGAAGGCCCTGGATTCATGGGGCAGGGGCAGTCACGTCCACCCTGCATCAGAAGTTAAAATATATGGTCGGAGACAGCGTGGTCACCGTGTGCGGAGAGGAGGACATCCTGGTCAGCCATCTGTCGTCATTTAAATATGTGGAGGTCGACGGAGAGATCCACGAAACACCCTGCCAGGCATTCGAAGGTTTGCGTATCAAGGACAAAGGTCCCGGGCCGAGCAAAGCGTCGGAGATAGCCGTTTCATCGTATAAAGAAGCTCAAGCTCTAGTGGAGGCCGGAGAAGCAAAGGGCTGGGGCAAAGTGCTGGACATTCCTGTGAAGATGGACCGGTTCGGGCTGGGATACCAACCGTCGTCATCCACTCCTTCCTTGGGGGCACCCCGTTTCAGAAAGCCAATCACCATCTCTACCAGTGGAGTGTGCCACGAAACTGTCAATGTCGCTTCGGAGTCTGATGAAGGAGACAGCGACTGTGATATGGATGCCTGGATTCAGCCAAGCACGCCAGGACAAGGACTGTGCAACTGGTCTATTCAGGAGCTTGTTCCTGTGACTTTTAAACAGTAATGCTTTGCTTTATTAATTGTTGAATAGTCTGATGTCTTGCCCGGGGCATCAGGATTTGCTTAGGGCTGTGTTGTTATAAACATTGCGTGTTAATCATTGAATAAATGGCGTTCTTTCATGTGCAAATACTGTAATCCCTGTCTTTCTTGTTTTATATTTTTTCAATAAAATGGCAACGGGGTCGTTCGCTTTATACGCATTTTGAAGCGCTTAACCGTTCCTTTTGCAGGATAACATTTTCAGATGACATCCTTGCACCACCTATGACTCGTCCCGACTTTGAGCACCCGGTGTTTCAGGCTGAAGAAGAGGTTGTCGAAGATAGTGACGTGCCTGAAGAACTGTCTTGGTTGGTGAGGCAAGAGGAAAGAGCCATTCTGCCTCACGACGAGGTCATCGAAATTATCGACTTGGGGTCGGAAGGGGTTGAGAAGAATATTCGTATCGGAGCCGCACTGCAGAGTGATATCAAGCGAAGACTGGCTGAAATGCTCCGAGAGTATAGTGATGTATTCGCTTGGTCATATGAAGATATGCCGGGGCTCGATACAGACATGGTTGTGCATCGCCTGCCACTGAAAGAAGATTGCCCGCCGGTCAAACAAAAGCTTCGCAGAACTCGACCAGATATGGCAATGAAGATCAAGGAGGAAGTCCAAAAACAGTGGGACGCTGGTTTCCTGGCTGTGACAAAGTATCCCTCATGGGTTGCCAACATCGTACCAGTGCCAAAGAAAGACGGCAAGGTTCGAATGTGCGTAGATTATAGAGATTTGAATAAAGCAAGCCCAAAAGATGATTTTCCACTTCCGCACATTGACGTGTTAGTTGACAATACTGCTCAATACTCCGTATTCTCCTTCATGGATGGCTTTTCAGGCTATAATCAGATTAAAATGGCGCCAGAGGATATGGAGAAGACCACTTTCATAACGCCTTGGGGAACATTTTGCTACAAAGTGATGCCCTTTGGTTTGAAAAATGCTGGGGCAACATATCAGCGTGCAATGACGACTCTTTTCCATGACATGATGCATAAAGAGATCGAAGTTTATGTTGACGATATGATTGCCAAATCCCAGACGGAGGAAGAGCATCTGGTGAATCTGCTGAAGTTGTTTAAGAGGCTTAGGAAGTTCAGGCTGAGGCTGAACCCTAACAAATGCACCTTCGGGGTGAGATCGGGTAAACTGCTGGGGTTTATCGTAAGCGAAAGAGGAATAGAGGTCGATCCTGCTAAAATAAAAGCAATTCAAGAAATGCCGACGCCTAAAACAGAGAAAGAGGTGCGCGGGTTTTTAGGGAGGTTGAACTACATCGCCCGGTTCATATCTCACCTAACGGCCACGTGTGAACCATTATTCAAGCTGTTGAAGAAAGATCAAGCTGTAACGTGGAACGAAAATTGTCAAAAGGCGTTCGATAAAATAAAGCAGTATTTGCAGGAGCCTCCCATTCTGATACCCCCAGTGGCAGGTAGACCCTTGATAATGTATTTGACGGTTCTTGAGGGAAGCATGGGTTGTGTTCTCGGTCAACACGACGAGACGGGGAGAAAAGAGCATGCGATCTATTACCTGAGTAAGAAATTTACAGACTGCGAATCTCGATATTCAATGCTGGAAAAAACTTGTTGCGCGCTAGCCTGGGCCGCCAAGCGTTTGAGGCAGTACATGCTGAATCATACAACCATGCTCATCTCGAAGATGGATCCTATCAAATATGTGTTTGAAAAGCAGGCGTTGTCAGGTAGAATTGCCCGTTGGCAGATGGTCTTGACTGAATATGATATTCAATACGTCTCGCAGAAGGCTATAAAGGGGAGTGTGCTGTCTGAGTATCTGGCGGAGCAGCCTATTGAAGAGTACCAATCGATGAGGTTTGATTTCCCTGACGAGGATATCATGTACCTAAAGATGAAAGATTGTGAAGAGCCGTTGCCAGACGAGGGACCAGAGTTGGGTTCCAAATGGAAGATGATATTTGACGGAGCTGTGAATGCTTACGGTAGCGGAATAGGGGCAATCATCACCACGCCACACGGGTCGCACATCCCGTTTTACCGCCCGACTGACCTTTGCTGTTACCAATAATGAGGCCGAATACGAAGCTTGTATAATGGGGCTTGAAGAAGCCATTGATTTGCGAATCAAGAACCTGGACGTATACGGAGACTCAGCTCTGGTCGTGAACCAGATCAAAGGGGAATGGGAGACACGGCAGCCCAATCTGATACACTACATGAAATATGCGAGGAGATTGTTGCCTTTCTTCGACAAAGTTGAATTGCATCACGTACCGCGGGCGGAGAATCAAATGGCTGACGCCCTGGCCACTTTGTCTTCCATGTACAAAGTCAACTTCTGGAATGAGGCTCCCCGAATCATTATCTCTCGGCTGGACAGGCCAGCTTATGTATTTGCTATTGATGAAGCATCTGATGGCAAACCATGGTATTTCGATATCCTTAATTTCCTGAAGAATAAAGAGTATCCGGCTGGGGCATCCAGCCAAGATCAGAAGACTCTCAGGAGATTAGCGGGTAATTTCTATTTGAACCTGGATGGCGTCTTATACAGAAGAAACCACGATTTGGTGCTGTTGCGTTGTGTGGACGAAAAAGAGGCAAAGTTGCTCATGGAAGAAATACACGAAGGTACCTTTGGTACGCATGCTGGTGGACATGCTATGACGAGAAAACTGCTGTGGGCAGGTTATTTTTGGCTGACCATGGAAACTGATTGCTTCAAGTTTGCGAGGAAGTGTCACAAGTGCCAAATCTATGCTGATAAGATCCATGTGCCTCCAAGCCCTCTGAATGTAATGTCATCGCCATGGCCATTCTCGATGTGGGGAATCGATATGATTGGAAAGATCGAGCCGACAGCTTCTAACGGGCATCGATTCATCCTAGTAGCAATCGATTATTTCACCAAGTGGGTAGAAGCGGCGTCTTATGCGAATGTAACGAAGCAAGTGGTGGCCAGATTCATCAAGAAAGATATCATTTGCCGATATGGGATTCCCGAGCGGATAATCACGGACAACGGTTCAAACCTGAACAACAAAATGATGAAGGAGCTCTGTCAGAATTTCAAGATTGAACATCACAACTCCTCCCCTTACCGACCCAAGATGAATGGCGCTGTCGAGGCGGCCAATAAGAATATCAAGAAGATCGTTCAGAAAATGGTGGTGACCTATAAGGATTGGCATGAAATGCTACCTTTTGCTTTGCACGGTTATCGTACGACGGTACGCACATCGACCGGGGCAACTCCGTTCTCGTTGGTATACGGAATGGAAGCAGTATTACCATTGGAAGTCGAGATCCCTTCTCTGAGGGTATTGCGAGACGTTCAGCTAGACGAGGCAGAATGGGTAACAAACAGATTGAACCAACTGAGCTTAATGGATGAGAAGAGGCTAGCTTCTCTAGCATATGGTCGTTTGTACCAGAGCCGAATGAAGAAAGCGTATGACAAGAAGATACATCCGCGAAGCTTTCAGACGGGCGACCTTGTGCTGAAAAGGATTCTCCCGCCGCAAGCAGATCACAGGGGCAAGTGGACCCCCAACTACGAAGGGCCATACGTTGTCAGGAAAGTATTTTCAGGAGGAGCGTTGTTGTTGTCCACCATGGACGGAGAAGACTTCACGTCGCCTGTGAATTCGGACGCAGTTAAAAAATACTTTGCTTAAAATAGACCCGCTGGACAGAAAAAAGAGAGTCCAGGCAAAAATGGGGCATCCCGGCGAACCAAAAACAGAATGAAAGGTTCGGGCAAAAATTAGGGATAAAATTGAAAAAATGTACACCCGCGAAGTTGAAAACCTACACTGGGCGGCTTCGGCAAAAAAGGGTATCCCGGTGAACTGAAAACCCGGTAAAGGGCGGTTCACGCAAAGTTAGGGATTTGAAAAGCAAATGACTGCGGTCCGAATCTGATAATTGCAATAAGCATCAATGCGGGAGAATACATTTGAGGAGCCAGTTATCGGATACAATCTCTTCAGAAGTGGAGATACCGGGAAAGCATTAGGGTCGGACGAGTCATGGGAGGATCAATTCGTGGTGTTCATCTGTATCCCGTTGCCGACATGTGCACAAATTTAAGTTGTCAATATTTATGCTTCTTGTTCATACTTCTATATTTGTATATTTGCTTTGTGTAGCTTCCTCATTTCAGGAGTTACATCCCGTGTACAAAACTACGCCCATTCAGGGGCCCGATCAATAAAATACGTTATTCAGTACTTGACACTGTTCTTTACTGTTTTGTGCATGATTAACGCCTAAGTTTGATGAAACTAGCATGAGTATAACGTCGCCGACCCTTGCCAACAGTTGCTAAAGCTTTGAATTAACTGAAAATAACGTCACTAACCTGAATTGATTTGGTTGCATAGGCTTGTCTTGTCTTGTTTGTGTTGTTGCAGGCTTCATAACCGTACGAGGAAGATGATCAAAAGATTGCAATAACTAAAGACTCAGCCCTCACGCAGGTCATGCAGGTTCTTCCCGAAGAAGGATAGAACTCTCCAGCTAGTCGTAGCTTGTGCAAAAAGGATTATCCAGCAAAGTCGTTCATCCTCAACAGAATGACGATTCCAAGATCGTAAGGTTGTACTCCGACAGTGTATCTCAAGCAGAGTGGTGTAGCCGCAAAGGATTAATAGTTGTGAGCTGTATCCAGACAAATTCATCTTTCCTCGCAGGGTCATTCACTCTCCCCCAGCGGAGTTCTCTCCTTGCAGCAAATGTTCTTTCCTCCCAGTGGAACTCGAAGATCAAGACTCTCCCCGGCAGAGTTGGTGGTGGGTCCTGTCATTTATTTTGTCATGGATACTGTGCAATAGCAGTTCACTCTCCAGCAGAAATCCAATCGTACCGTGCACAGCTGCTATTCCCCAGCAAGGGGTTACCTCAACGGGGTGTTTGGTTTGAGTTCCCAGTTTCCCAGCTGAGTCGACTTCGCCCTTCCAACATTTATTTTGCTGGAATAACTCTGTAGCATCTGGCTATCCCCAGCGGAGTTGGCAGTATCTTCAGCATTTATTTTGCTGAAACAAGTTCCTGTATTTTAGCAGTTCAGGTAGAGAGAGCTCTTGCTCAAATGAACTACCAAACATTCAAGATCTCGGCATGGGACATCCAGTAATAATGTCAGTTTCGGCAGTATTCCCCACAGAGTCAGCAGGATGAGTTTCTCTTTATTTCCAAGCAGAGTTATTTGTCATCAAAAGGGGTTTCATGAATCAGAAGTTCAGAAGTTGCCTCCGGTCATCAGAACAGGCATCCAGTAGTTTGGTTTCCAGATATCCCCAGTAGAGTCCGTCCCAAAGTCGCTGCCATGACAGTGCTAAAGAAGTTTGTGGTTTGGGATCAATGAAGAATTAAGTCCTGACGTGGACAATTTATCCCTATAGTGACGGGATTTCTTCAGAAGTGGGTGTCCTAACGTGGACAGGTTTATTTCCCGGGTTAGTGAAGTGTGTTAGTCCTAACGTGGGCAGATTCGGGTTCTCGAAATTGGTAAAATGGGAAGTCATGACGTTGACAAAAGTGATTACTCTTTGTGGTGGTGTCCTGACGTGGACCAGTTACTCTCAGCAGTTATCTTTCTTCGTGTTGGCAAAGCATGGGTCCTGACGTGGACAGATCAGACAAAGGGGTGAGTCCTGACGTGGACAAGTCTTATTTCCTCAGCAGGTCGAAGATGCCTGAGTCCTGACGTGGACAAATCAAGACGAAAGAGGGGTCCTGACGTGGACAAGTCTATTCCTTACATGGGAAAAGAAGTTTCAGTTCCTGACGTGGAAAGATGAAAAGTTTATTCCTAACGTGGAAAGATGAGATTCCTTACGTGGAAAAAATGGGTTTCCTTAGGCGGAGAGATCGAGTCCGCCCGCGGACGTATCAAGTTTATTCCTTACGTGGAAGGAGATGCATTCCTGACGTGGAAAAGAAGGTGATTCCTTACGCGGAAAGATTGGGGTCCTGACGGGGACAAATCAAAGGAAAATGTGTTCCTTACGTAGAAAAGAGCGGAGTCCTCACGGGGACAGATCAGGACGGCATTCCTTACGTGGAAAAATGTGGTCATGACGCAGGCAAATCAGAAAGAGTTGGTTCCCTTACGTAGAGAGTTTGAGATCCTTACGTGGACGGATCCAAGAAAAGTGAATTCCTGACGCGGAAGAATGATGTACGCCTTACGTGGAAAGATGAGTCCTAACGGGGATAGGTTCAGAACCGAAGTTATATTCCTTACGCGGAAAGATCGGAGTCCTGACGCGGACATGTCGAGCGGTATTGGGGTCCTTACGTGGACAGATTGATATAGCTCTCCTTATGCGGAAAGAAGATTGCTTCCTGACGTGGAAAGATGAAAGGTGTAGTCCTGACGTGGACAGATACAGAAGAGATGATTCCTTACGTGGATGGTGCATTCCTAACGTGGGAGAGTTTATTCCTAACGTGGATGATTTATCTCTAACGAGGAGGCAGACGAGCCGTCCCCAGCAAAGTTGTTGAAGTTTTTTTCGAGTTGACAGCAGATAGAGTCCTGACGTGGACAAGCAAAGGACGAAGTTTCCGATGATTCCTCAGCACGGTCGCACGAGATCAGTGGGATGCCGTAACAGTCAGATTAAGCTGATGAGTGTCATTCTCCAAGCAGGGGTGCAGTTTATTTCTGCGGTTGGCAAATTTCCGGGTTTCTTAGTATTCAACCGTCTCGTACCGCAAATGTCTGAAGGCTCCGGGCTCTTCACCCAATCGGGTCCAAGTCGCTTGAATAGGGGCAGCTGTTGCACCCTAGAATTTGCCCAACCTTATTCACTTGGTTTATGTTTCATTATCATTAGCATTTGCATCTAGAGTCATGTACATAGACTAACCATCTGCATAGCATAAGCATAGCAAGACATTCAACAGGGGACCAATCATTATTCTTATCTCTAGAGGCCTATCAAGAGGTTATTATCCTAATTCCATCTCATTCAAGTCATCAGAAAAGAATTTGAGAGCAGAGAGTTCAGCAGATCAAGCCTTGAGCCTATCCCCTATCTGAGGGCATCTGAGGGTCAACAGGGGGGTTGTGAGCTGTGAATGGAAGGCATGGAGAGCATCTAGACATCATGAGAGGCTTAGAAAGTCATTTGGGGAGGAAAACAAGTTGTTGAGGTGACCACAAGAATTGCAGTTGAAGACAGTCGACTAGGGGTTTCATCTGGGTCAACCCTAGGTCAACCCTAGGTCAATTGACTGATTGAAAGGCATTAAGGGCTATTGGAGAGATGTGGGGTTCATCATTTGACATGGAGAATAAGGATATGTTGTTATGCTAAGAAGAATTCAAGAGAAATCAAGGAGAGGAGGAGTTTCTAAATTAGGGTTTCTATGTAAAATCCCCTAGTTTAGGTCAAATTTCCAAGCAAGATAAGTCAAAATGCAAGCTTCAAATGGATCCTTGGCCAACATGAAACTTGTAGAGGATCTCAAGACCTTTAATTTGAGTGGTGGAAGACATCAAGGAGATTTATAGAACTCAAGTTATGGTCCTTGCAAGTTACAGGTCATCTGAGGTATCTGAAATTTTGTCAGTGAAAGTGACTTGACTTCCAAGCTAGTTTTACCCCTCAAGGAGATTTCAAATGAATTTCTGGTCAACATAAGAATTGTTCCTCATTGTCTTATCTTTCTAGAATGGTATAGTATGCCTTCATATGATGTGTGGAACTCAACTTATGGTCTTGGCAAGCAAAGGGTATTTTGGTCATTTGTGAATTACAGGTCATTTTAACCTATGTCCAAAACGCATACAAGGAGGACTCAAATGGAAAAACTTACAACATCAAACTTGCTCCAAATGACATTTTGAGTCTAGAAAAGTGACCATGAGAGATTGGAAATGTCCATAGCACAAGGTTTCAAAATTGGTGAATTTAATGAAGGAAAATGGCTTAAAAAATGGTATTTTTCATATCTTGGCCAAATGAGGTGAAATTATAGGTCATTTTGAATGGAAAGATCATTTTAAGGACATTGGCTAAATTAGAATTTTGAGCTTAGTTCACATTTTGGGAGTTATCCATGGTTACTTGTAATGGAAGATACATAATCCAAATTGAAAAGGGAAAGTGTAAAGGAAATTTCTCCAATGTTCTAGGAGGTTCCTATATCACCTATATATTCATGCAAGCTGAATCATGCAAGGGTTGGTGCTACCACTTTGTTCAAAACCTCCATTTTCACTCATTTTTCATTCTTGCATAAGCCTCTCACATTCCCTCAATTTCTCACCAATCATCCTCATTCTTGATCTGAACCTCATCACTATCATCCATAGTTTGTAATTCACACATCCATTTGGCTGAATCAATCAAGGAGAGTGCCATACAAGTTTCATTCTTCAAGGTTCAAGAACTTGGAAGCATAAGATTCAGAGGGTTTGCACACGAGATATTGCATACAGAATTCATCCTTCAAGTCACTGAGCAAGTTCCAATCACTGCAAGCACCTAATTCAAGGAGTAACATAGCTGTTTTCTCACTTTGCACCAGGTTTGTTTTCTATTCAAATTGCTTAGCTTAGTTAGAGTTTTAGGGTTTTGATAGAGTAGAATGGTTAAGATAGGATAGAGGACTGTTTTGGATGAATTTGGTAAGGTTTCATGAAGATTGGTTATGGTGCATCAAATCTGTTAGAGCATATAATTGCTGAGATAGGACACGAAAATGTGATTGGATTAGCATGCTGTGATCAGGATGAGTTGTAGGTTAGTTTAGGGTGAATTTTGTGAAGAATTGAAGCAGTTGTTGGCAGGTGATCATGGTGGATTCTATCTGGTATCACTATCGGGTTTGCTCTTTGAGTGAGTTTCAGAGTGAGATAGCATCATAGATTTGGAGAGGGGAAAAAATGGATGAATTTTGGTTTTGGAAGGGAGTGATTTCATGGCGTATTGGAGGAGAATGATGAGCACGAAAGTCATGCATGGAGCTGGTTGTTTCTGAAACCCTAGAAGAAGTTTGGGGACGATGATGGATGGCCGTAGGATCCCTTGTTTGACCACGACCCCAATCTTAATCCAACGCTCCATATTTAAAGCTGAAACGGAGGGAAAGTTCAAAAGAGATGAAACGCGGCGTTTCATTAATTGGGGGATTGGGCTCAGAGCGCTATCCACACCCCCCAATTTCATAAGCCCAACGCGCTTAACTTGGTTTTCTTACTTTTCTCACCCCCTCCATTTTATTTCTTTATATTTTCTTTTATTTTCTTTAATTTTTTCATGCATCTTCTAAAATTCATAATAAATAGCAAAATCATCATTTTTAATTCATTCTTTTTGCATTATTTTCTTTAGGATGTCTAGAAAATTATAAAAAATAAAAATTGCATTTTATTTTTAATTTGATATTTTTCCCATATTTTCTAAATAAATGACATTTTAAATGGTTTCATTTCATACATGATTTTATTAATTTTTGTTCTATTAGATACTTTCATATTTTTCATCCATTCTTTTTAGGGTGTTTAGGTTAGACATTGAACTTGTAGATTCATTTTAGTTCCCATTTTTAGAAATTAATTTTAGGTGCTTAATGGAAGCTTGAAAAACATGAATGAAACTAGGGTTTTTAGGTGATGACTTAGGAGATTTGATTC